>JAQFZZ010000079.1:0-35782 GCA_034696405.1 Isotoma caerulea | reverse complement strand
CAGCTTCAGGAGTTAACATTGGGATGTAAGTTATCAACTTACATTCCAATTTTACATAGGAATTTATCAATTCCTACTTGCTTTTCCATTTTCTTTTCTTTAACAAAAATGTAAATGCTTAATCACGTAGAACTAAATAGAACTCTATACAACAAGTATTAAATTCAGCCCCTGAATTTAATACTTGACAAAACTTTTTCCTTCGTTAAGAAATTAAAAATTATTTGTGTGGTATTTTGAATCTTTCAAGTCCACATTTAACTTATATCCTTTAAAGTAAAATGCTTTCTGAAGTTTTAACTTTTTCACTCCAGACTTTGAATTTGATCTACTACATAGGAAATTACGTATTTTACTAGATAGTAAACAGAAATTACTGTAAAATGTGATTTATGTATAATGAGTAAGTATTTTTTAAATTACAAAAAGAGGTTGGAACAATTTTTTGAAGATACTTAATGCTTAACACCTCAATTTTTCTCTGCTATTTAACAAATTTAATGAATTTCACATGTAATTTATGGTTAATTACCTTTTTGTACCCAATGAAATTAATATTCTGTCTGCATACTTCAGACAGTTTCGGCTTTGAAAATAAGCTTACATTTTCATGCTTTTTAGTGTTTCTCAGAATATTCCATTTCAATTTGTTTGAATTATCTTTTCGAAACAAATTAAATTATTTCTGAATTCATAGGAAAAACTTATTTTTTTAACTTGCAATGATAATTTTGCTAGAATAGGATCGGCGTTACAAGCACTGATTTTATTTCCACAGTCGTGTGCGTTGTTTTCAAATTAAAACATCTACGAGCACAATAAGCATGAGGGGTGGGGATTAACACGTAAATGTGGAAAAGGTAACCGTACAAGTAGATTAGATCTTGTTCTATGCAAAACAAGTATTATTTTTCAACATTGGAATCGAAAAAGCAAGATATTCCGTTTCATTTCCATTTGTCCTTTATTTCCGCTTTAAACTGGCACATAGCATCTTTTATTATTAAATCCAACTATTGTCAACTCAAGGCTCAATATTGTCATATTATAGAAGCGTCTATCTTAATACATCTCTAAGTCTACCTTATTCATAAACCCTGAGACAGGTTCAACCTGTATGCATTACATGAAGTAACCACTCCCAAAAAATTGTGCATCACACTGTTGACTGTCACGACATTTCAAAGTGACGAAAAATGTATTTGACACTGACATTGTTATAAAAATTCAAGTCTTTGGCACATGGAAATCTTGATCTTTCAAATTGAAAGATGTATGTCAAAGGTTATTTAAGCCTATATAATATGCTGCATGCATCGCATGTATTCACGACTGTTGATCTCCATTTAACATTGAAAAAATAGGTTGTGTGAGTGAACTCATATGTAAAATTGTTACCAGTGGAGTGGGTTTTTGTTGAAATGATAAAATAGGACATGGGAGTCGGATGCGAGAGTTGAGAGGTAAAATGAGGATAAAAGGAAGAGAAAGTCTATCATTTTCACATAATCGTTGTTGACAACATCTTGTAGAACTACTAACGGATTTTCGAAGCGTTTCAAAGTGAATAGATTGATATGGGAACATTTTCTGACAATGCATGGAACTGTTTACCCCTCTTCAAGTTTCCGGACTCCTTTCTTCTTTTCACTTTCTCTCTCTCTCTCCCTTTTCTGTGTGTTTCAACAGTCACTTTGAAATTGTCTATCCATATATAAGACCTACAGTACTACACACGAAGAACCAAACGAAGCCGAACTAAAGTGGGTTCTTTTATTTCTCTATTGCCACTATTGATATATGTACAGATAAGTGATGTATGTTGTAACATTGCCCTTCAATCCCTAAGTAAAATAGATCAGTTGTGGTTGATATATGAAGAACGATGAGAACATAATGCTCAAAATGATAGTGGCAGTGGTGGTTCTAGATAAAAGTATAAAGAGTCAGCAGAAGTAGCTTCAGTTTGTGCAACCGGAAATCTGTCTTGTTTGCTTTTGCACTCTGAAGTAATACACATACATTGTGGTAAGAAAGATATAGTATGCCTGCAGCGCTTATGTAACTCGTATCAAATACTGACTTTATTGACTTGATGGAACTTCTAAGAAATTTATAAATTGAAGGCTGAACTAAATTTTTAAAAATGCATTTATGAAAAAAAATTGTAAAAAAATATCTTTGTTTGAATGATTTAGGAGAGATCAATGGATCGAAAAGGTTTTATCCTGGCATTGACACTGATTCTTCTGGGAGCAGTTTCCGCGATGAGTCTGGCATATATTTTTTTCTACTGCTGTCGCAAGCGGAATAAAGCAAGCGGTGGGGATGAGGAGAGTTTACAAGGGATTTTGACAGACGGGAACAGTAGCATCAAGGACACAACATCAGTCAAGAGTCACAATGGAATTCTTCACAGTATCAAAGTACCACTTTTGAAAACAAGGTCTCTTGCGTGAGTATTTACCCTTCTCAATTTCTATTTTGCATTCGAAACTATTTTATACTTTGGTGCAAGTTGTGTGTGCATGTGCTATTTATCAAGTCGAACGTTTCCTTTTTGCTATTCTGCTTTCACCAACTGCACAATGCTTTTTACTTTCATTCAGCTAACAAGAAGTTACTAGCTTGCAAAAAACTATGTAGTGTAAGATTTGTATTGTAATGTAAGCAGCAGACTTTTGGAATAAATGTCATATACATACAACATACAACATATACATATTTTGTAATGGTTGTTCGATAACGGATCTTGAAACTGGAGTACATAATAATATTAAGCAATGCAATATATTTTAGTTTATCATGCTAAACTTATGTTCCATTTCCTCTCTCACTCTGACTCTCAACTGCATGGAATGTTTGTTCCAAAGTGTTTTCATTCACACAAAATGACAACTAAGGTCTTTTAGAACAAACCGGACTGGAAATACATTTCCTAGCAGGAGAAATTTAGAAATTCAATTTATTTAACTTACAACAGACAAGAAACAGCCTTCAAAAATTTGTTTTATAAGTTTCTAACTCTTATTGATGGAAAAGATTTACTATGGGTTTAACTTGATTTGTGAATCTAATGAAGTAAGTATGATTGTTTTTACGGTGAATGAACAATTCTTAGGAAATTTAATATCAATCTGAAGTAGAAACCTTTTTAAATCTGTTCTTTGAATTATTTCCGTTTGTAGTATACTTGCTTGAGTTATTTTGAATTCCATTTATTAAGCCTCGATACACATTGAAATTTTATTAGAATTAGTATGAAGGCAGAGGAGATCGATTTATAACAAATTTTTGTAGAAATTATAAGGGAAAGCCATATTTTTTAAATTAAATAATTTCTGATTTACCAAAAACTGCAAAATGTGATAAAACGTAGATATTCATTTTTAATTTTTTCCATTACAAGACATAAATTGAGCAAAAGGTCCACATTGTGATGGGTTATGGAAATGAAATCGCTTTATATTGTCATGAGTTAATTTTACAAAACCTTTATGATGACTTCCAGAGAAGTTTATAAAACATTTATTCGTTCATAAGAAACGTATAGAAGTTTGCTGTAGCTTTGTAATAATTCAGAACACCTTAGCACCCGAAACACTTCTTCAGTATTATTCACCAACCCGTGGAGATACGTTGCCCCTGTTTCCATTCAATACCACAGTCAGTAGCTAACCTTAATGCTTTATTCATAGACCCTGGGTGGAAAGAGTGAATAACAGATTTTTAAAAAAGACGATGACTACTTCTTGCCACTTCATATTATTATTACTTTTCTCATTTTAGTAAAGGTAGGGAAAGAGAGAAGGAGAAATACTTTTCAGCTAAATGTTTGCATTATTCTTTATTCAAGTAGGAGAGGGTCGTCTCTTGTAAAAGAAATTCGATTTTATTCTGATATTTCTGTGTAAATATTTGCCACTGGTAGGGTAGGAAGAGATGTAAACTCAGAGGAAAGAAATTTCACCAAACTTTCTTTCTCTTCTTAAACTCTGAGTGATTTTCTCATGTTGATTTTAATTTAAACGTGTGGTTCTTACCTTCTGATTCATTGAGAAATCCATTTATTCTCAAGGTCATTGAGGAAGGCATACACTTCATCTTAAGCATTTCTACTTTGTATAGGACGACGTATTTACCCTCGTTTTACCTTCAACTCTGGCTCTGGCAGTCGAATCTGTGTGATAAATGGGATGAATGTAGTTGAGGTAAATGTAGCTAATAATATTGAAATTTTCTTGTGATGATTTCATAAGAAAATCTCAAAATAAGGATGGCCTAGAATCGGTTCAGAATTATCTTTTATACACAATTGTGCCATGTAATGCTTTCAAGCGGAATGTTTTCTCGTAAGGTAATTTGTCGTTTTGAGTGAAAATATGTTTTCTTCGTGTATTTCTCTTACTACACTACATTTAGCATTTTGAAAACATTCAATATTTCAAATCTTCTGAAGCTGATTAGTAGAACCTTTGTCATTGAATTATGTTTCAGAGCTTTTTAACCGTATCATTTGGTAGTTTTCTCATGGGACAAAGTTGCTGATCAAAAAGTTTGTTCTTTATTCGATTTAAATTTCGAATTTGTTCAATCTGGATTTTTAATATTCTTATTTTGTTTACAATTTTCCTTGTTTTTGAGAAATGGATAAAAAAGTCTTGAAAACTTTGTTATGTATGAAATATATTCTTATTGTGCAAGGAAAGCTTTGAGTAATTCCATTCAAAAAATACAATACAATAGTCCAAGTCCAATAATGATTTTGTAACGATGAGAAATTGTTGTTACTTAACGCATCGATTTCGTATGTATTATCTCATGTAATTTTTTACTTTCACCTTTCTCCCACTTACTATAATCTTTAATTTCAAAACCTTAAGACTCCTTCAGTATTTTACATTTTTATTGTGTTGTTTTTTAAGTACAAAAGATCTGAAAAACCAATGTAGCTTGAGCAAATTGAACGCCCAAAGCTAAGGTTTTGAAAATTTGAAAATTTCTTACTCAATTTCATTCTCAGGAAATAAAATCGTCTCTTATTATGTATATTGTATACACTGGAATTGTGTTGTTGTATGATGCGCAGTAGCCTTTTTTAATTGTAAGATTGTAACTACGCAATTGTAAGTTTTATAGTTTTCAAATTTAGTATTGCAGATTGCAGTATATGGGAGAAAGTCGAAATAAAGTACAGACTGTATCTCTCGCTCTCTCTCTCTTAACCTTAAAAAGAAGAGTAAGATTTGCATATTTGTAAATTAATTTCTTTTCATCAATCAGAAGAAGAAAAATGTGAGCAAGGTGATGAATGAATGGAATTTTGTTGATTGAATCTACTTCCTGTAAAATTTTATTCAGGCCGTATCAACAAAATGTTGCACAGTGTGCAAGGTGGTTTTTATCAGAATTACAGCGATCTCCAACTCTTACTCAATTAAACTCTTACCTGTACCTGTACAACAAAAGTAACATTTATTGGAATGAAAGAAAAGTCGGCCGATTTTGCAGTTAAAAATCATGGAAAAATATTTCAATTGAACGAAAAGATTCGCTATTATTGAATAAAATTGAAAGTGCACACGTGGCAAAGATGTTTTACTGGCTGAAATGACATGCTGACATGCTATTGAGTGAGACAAGGTTGATACTTTGATACAGATTGCTTTTCCTCCTGTCGTCGGAAGTGACATTTTATAAATGAATATTGAACAGGAGCAGAGAAGCCCCATGAGATTGAAAGAACAGAGAGGGGAAAAAAGTAGGAAAAAAAAGATAGACAGCAAAGAAATTAGATACAAATGTTCAAGGGCATTTAATTCAAATCCTTGTAGAATTGTACGGAGGTAGATTGACCACAAAATAAGACAGTGAGAAGTCACTGCTTTGCATATTATTATTTAAGTAAATGAACAACACAGGATTCATTCAGGATTCCCAAGAAGGAAAAAAAGTCTTCACGCTTTTCTAAAGACTGCTGTAGAGAAAAACAAGGATGAGAAGGGAGTATGGGCATCCCTTGGGACCTGATTCTGAGGAAGCTCAGTTAAGCTCAGTCTGTTCAAAAGAAACAAGGAGATGAACCTTAATTTACGTGAATAAGATGAAGCTAATCTAAATTCTCTTTCAATTCTAAATACAACGATCCGTCCGTGGAACAACTCAAAGAGAGGAGAACAAACTATATAGGGCTTATCTGTGCTGAGATAATATTAGTAAATTAGTACCTATCTATACCCTGTACATTTGAACTTTCAACAAGTAATATTATACCTCATCGTGCAATTTGCTACTCACCGGATGTACCCTTCTCCCTCGGGCCTTAATAATAATTTATGAGCACGGCGATAGACTAAGGCAGAATAGGTCTTAGGCTTTTACTCTGTTATGAAAGGTTTAGATAGGACTGAGCAGGTATTCAAACTGACGTAAAATATCGTTATAATGCAATAAAATATAAAATAATGAGATTCCTCGATAGAATATTAAGTCGACCGGCTGCTCTACTTTAATGCACTGGTTCCGGTGAGTTTATAACCCAACTGTCTCTTGATCACTTTTCTCTACTGATGGAAGTAGAACGTAAGGTAATAAGTGCTTACAATATTTTCAGACGTGATTCGAGACTTCAATTTGTTCTAATTAAGCTTCATTGGTGATGACAGACAGGAGGAACACTACCCAAGTCAATTAGAAACTTGCATAATGGACATGAAAACCGATATCTTATTCAAATATCATTATATTTTAATTTACATGGTTAATATGAAAGTGTTTTATTGGACCTCTCATATATTTTACAAAGGTTTGAGTGCTGTTTCCAAAATTAATGAAGAGTGAAAGCTAGTCCAAATGAAGCATTTGCAAATTTTAACAGGCAATACTATGAGAAATTCAATGATGTTAGAATGAATGGAAAAAGGTTTATTTTGAACAATTGGGGAAACTAACTTGTAAATCTTTCCATCTACCTTCTGCGCCCTCTTCTACTATTTTCGCAAAATGTTTCCAACGTTTTGCCTTCTTTGCAGTTAGTTCCTTGAATTTACGATGAAATGTGCTGCTTTCACTCTATTTTCTCTGATACTGGGTGAGATTTCTCTTTCCACTTGTACTTTCACTCTAGAAAGGCTGTTTTATTTGAACAGAATGTATTCCTGTTTTGAGCACAGTATATCAAGATTTCCCTGTGCATGCATGCATCCCCAATTTCTAATAGAAACTAAATGCTTTCACTGGAGAAAGTTTATCGTTGTTCACATACATAAGTTTGTACAGAATACTTTGATGTTGAGTTGAATCATTGGAGTTGAATAGAAGTATTTTTTCGGTTTGAGTTTGGGATTTTATAATTACAATTATTCATGAGGTTGTCCAATGTGCCAAAGTATCGTATATCAATTAAGATAGCAATTTGAAAGCCAAATCAACTTTGAATACCTAGTAAATGTGATTCTTAAGTGACTCGCTCCACCTTACTGTCAAATGGAGAATAGAGACTGGTAATTGGGAGATAATTTAATAAAATGAAGTTAGCCGTTTCCAGTATAAGAAGGAATGCATTAAAGTTAGATAGATATCAGTATGAAGAGTAATGGGCGTTTTTCATGATTTTAGTGTGATTAAAGTGCTTCATGGCTTGCCATTCTAATTCCACTAAATACCAACAGTGGGAAAATAAAAAGAAATAATTGACAAAAAAACTCATGAGGATCATTCTAGGAGTTATTAAATCAATCGGTCGTTATTACAGCATTATGTATCATATACTGTTTTTTTTGTATTAATGAACATTAATTTCAGAAAGTACATTAGGTTCTTTGGTATTGAATACGATATGATCCTAATAGTATTTAGGGAAGTCCGGGATATTCTATCATTACAATTGCCTTTATTCAGGCGTATCCAGGTTTTACAAACCTTGTATTTTTGTAGGATTGCAGAGCATTGATTTTCCGTTCCCATACACTCCGTTTTCCGGTCTCTCTCAAGCTTTCAAGCCAATGCTAAACTTCCTCTTGGTATTAAATGAGGTGCAAAAATCCGGTTGGCACATTCTATCGAAATATGAAACTGAATGCAAAAGACATTTGTCCTTCTCCTATGAGTTAGAACATATAGGATAAAGATTGTTCGATGTATTATCTGGAAATTGAAAGGAACAATATGTCTCTCTATACATTTTATTATAACTATTACGGATCATGCTGTTTGTTTGGTGTTAGAGGATACGCTATATGCGTGAGTTGAAACTCAAATCGGATTTTTTATTTACCAAATATCATATTTTGAACAAACATGTCATAATTTTGGAAAACAACCTGCTTCCCTGAAGGAGCTGGGATTTGCACATAAACAAGAATATGTGTATTTCAATTTTTGTGACATTCCTAATTTTAAATGACAGTAATATATAATGTATGGATAATGTGCCAGAAACACAACAAAATGTATCAACCCTTCTAGAGATGTCTATTTTATTTAAGTTATCCGAAGACAAATTCACTCACATTTTACGTCTTCAGTTTTCATAGGTAAAGGAGTAAAAATTGGCTTAAAAATTCTAGGTATTGTTTACATTAGTTGACAATAAATAAGATGATGAATGTGAAAGGTTTCCTATGGTGATTTTCAAGGTAATATCATTATATATTTCCTTGGTATAAATAGAAATTTTAGAATAGGCACCTTAATAATATTATTGAGTTTGCCTAACAAGTCGAAGAAGAGTAAACAAGTTTGTGTGACAAGAGGATGTGCTTATTTGTCAGCTGTACTTATGTACATAAGGTAAACTAGGTAGGTACCTTTGGCATCTCAATAATCCTCAGGAGTAGCTTTTGCAATTGGTTAAAAGAAAAAGGACGGTGGTGAAGTTGTGTAACCTAGGAGTGACCTTCGTAAAGTAGTAAGGAGCACATGAGAGATTTGTATAGCACGTCCACTTGGTTCAACCACCACTGCCATCATCAGTTGCTGAAGTCCTCATAGGAACCCTGTAAGTTGTTCTCCAACTGGAAATGGCTAGGGAGGAGGACGATGGTGGGTGATGATGGTAGACATTTTTATCTTAACTCATTGTCAGACTAGACGTGGCTCGTTATGTTCGAGAAAGTCCTGTCAGAGTCAAATGTACTGCATTATATGTACCTATATTTAGGTAAAAGACATGATGGCGAGTGTATTCTGGCTTGGGCTGCTCTTGGATGGAGAAATCTATCATTGAGAGTTGAGGCAGTCGTGAATTTAATGTATACTCAACTCCAGTTTTGTCCCATTTTCAACCCATTTGTTCTTTTCCCTTTGATTTCAGTTGTTACTTTCAAATGCCTTTCACTTTTAAATCGCATAGGGATCGCTCAAATACGTCCTTTCAATCTGTAAAATAAAAAAAGTCCTGAAGGGTAGACTTTACTGGTTGGTTGCCATTTTCAAGAATTTATAGCCAATGCATTGCTGCATCTAGCAGGTAGATTTAGAAACCTCAAAGAAGTAAAACTACTTTTCAAGGTTTTGTATACAGCTTTAGATTGAAATATTGCTTCTTTTATGAGTACTTCTATATGGGAAAGTTTTTCACTAGAGATTAATCTGATACGATACTTTATACCTTTATGAAATACGAAGACATAAAAACTTTGTTTGTTTTTGGGATTATGAAGTAGTCGAGTTGGATTTACTACTTGTGCAGGTCCTTTCAATCTGAAATAAAACAAATTCTTCTTTGTTTCAACCTTGTTGCTGGTATACAATAGGCAATTTTCAACTTATGGATGTCCTAAGGCTGGATTTGAAATCTGCGATTTAAAAAAATCTACAAAAAAGCCCAAGCATCTTGTAAAACAATCTTCTTTCTCTGTCGGCGGAAGTAAATTCTTCATGTCATTTAGTGACGTACATAGTCTTTATAATCCTTTGCTTTATTCGTTTGCATGAAAAAGTTATAAAGTATCTCATGTATACATTAAGTAAAACCACCAGTGTACATCAGTAAAAAGTCCTTTCCATCTATCTCTTTTCTCTTCTGCTGAGCTCTACATACTTACACAACTATAACTGCAAAGGAATGGACAAACTTTTTTACGTGACTTGGGAATGCTTTTTGTCACAAAACTCAAGTCAGATTTAGTCGGATAAAGAAAAGAAAATTTTCCGACTACTTTTACCATTTGAGTTCAGGAGTTGAGAGTTCGAACTAGAATATGACATTACTAAACAACTGCCTACTTATTTTATTCATGGCTTACCCAGAGTGGCGATCTCTGCAAAAAGCAAAGGCAAGAATATAAAATGGCACTTCTCTAGAGATGATTTCCGTGTTACTTTCAAAGTGAAAGTTTGAAACTTTCACAAGTTCTTATTAATTAGTCCGTTTACCTTCGCCTGGCTTTGAGTGTCGAGGGAGAGAAAATAATATTATTTGAGTCAAGTGGCACTGGCAACTAATCTATGTTTTCTGCCAAGAATAATAATATTAATATTTATTGAAGGTCTTTCTTATTATTTAGGTCACAGTCAATTTCTTCGTCTTCGACTATTTCTCAGGAGAGGTTCCCCTGCTCGTGGGTTTCACTCCTTTCACTCCACTGCTCTTAACTCTTATGATTTCCAAGTCCCTAAGCTTAAATAACATTCGATTCCATGTTCCATGCTAGCTAGGGGTAGATTCTTCTGTTTCCATTAGGAATGAAAGTTACTCAAAGAGTAGAAAACCAAATGGTAAATAAAGTATAATCTATAATAATATTCTTGAAAGTATTAGAACAGACGTCAAACCAAGAAAATATTTCTTAACTAATTAGACAGTTAAAGTGACTATCTCTATTTCAATTTCTACAACATCAATAAAAAAAATCCAACTGTGCGTCATTGATTATGATTTATAAATGTTTCATGGAATTTCTAGTCCAAGCAGGGATTGAAATCCTCAGAGCACTTTTTCTGCGAAAGTAGGGACAATAACCAATTTGAGATTAAGTACACCTCCTGTTTTCAAACTGTTTTCTCTTGTGCAATATATTTGAGCCTAAGTGGTTCACTTTTGTTGGGTAATAGTAAGTAATTTTCGAGTAAGAGTTTCAGATAAGTATGCACCTGCCTCAAGAAAAACAAGTCCTGTCCTACCTTAACTGGGTAACTGATTGATGTTTCATACCACGTCAAGCGATCCTTAGATCCTCTTCTCATTCTAGTGACAAGCTACTCTCTTCCACTCCAAGACGTTTAGTTCTATACAAGGTTAGATGGATATCTCTACCTTATATCCTTCTCTCCTAAGACATTTATCATTATTATACTTGATACTACTAGTGTTTCGCTTTTTTAGTAGAATATTGTATGACGATGTATCACATATGGATAAAGCTATAGGATCACGCATAATATTGCATTAGATAGCTGCGGGAAAGATTTCAGTCTCAAAGGAAAGCTCAAAAGGGATTTCTTGGCTTAAAGTGGAAAACATGAAAAATATAAAACTCATATGTATGAAAATCAGCTTGGAGAATCTTGCCCAAGGAACATTTTATAAAAAGATAGTTATACGTACACAATGCTTTAAATGTGAATTGCATGCAGGTTTGAAAATTAGCTAATAAAGTAAATTGAGCTTGTGAGAGATAAAGGGCATCCACCTGATCTTTTTTCTCTGTCTTTTTATATAATCATAACATCTTCTATACTTCTTGTTTCTGGTTGCTCAAACGAATTTGGGTACCTAACCAATCTAAATCTACAACAAACCACACCACCACGACTATTCCATACGAAACTTCAAACTTTTTATAACACCACCAAAACCATGCAAGTATTATTACACCAACCATATACCACTCCTATGCGACTATTATTCCACTTCTGTCTGCATTCTGTCAGTCTCTCTTGTGGTAATAATAATGGAATGCTTTCGTTTTTGTTGAGAAAAAGAAACGCCCAGGAATTCATTCCAATAGGCTTCTGTGCCTTTTCAAAAAAAAAACTTGCAACTGAGCGATCAAGAGTCTGAATGAGAGGAATAATAAAAAAAAAGAATAAGGAAACCGAAAGCATGTATAAGGATGAGCGACAAAGAGCACTGAAGAGAGAGAGAGAGCATAAAAAGAGAAGAAAGTCGACGGGGTCGAATAGATAATCAAAGAGAAAAGGTTTGCTTTGCACTACTGGTGAAAGACACGTAAAGGCAGGAGAGAGAGAGGCAGCTAGGGAAGCCATGACTCATTTACGACTGTCTATCTTTCTTATACTTTCTGAAATATTATTATTTTCCGAAATACAAAATTGTATAGCTCTTCCGCAGGATAGGAAGTTGCTAACCTGTCATTCATCGTCAAAAAAGCTTCAAAAAGGTCCCTCGCCTATATAATATCTTACATCCTATCTACCTATCGAGAACTTTTTCTCTCTTGCGTTTTTTACCTCACCATGAAATTACCTTTTGACTATGAATGACGATTATTATTGTTATTATTATCATTGTGTGTGACAAGTAGCTGAATCCAAACCTTCTCACAAGAAGACAACACTTGACTGATTAACTGCCAACAGAATTGAACAGCGAGCAAGCAGTGTGTCATTCTAAAAGTAAGGTATTACGTACTCTAAGGTTCTACTCTACTTTTGAAAGTAAAAAAACTAATAAATGCAATAAGTAAGACGCTATATAACATTTGGGATTAGTTACCTTCGAGTTGATTGCGTATTATATATTATATTTATTAGACAGGCATTGCGTGTACACATTGTATTTTTCTTTTCATAACAACAATAAAGGAAATTCCATTTCGTAGATCGATTCAAAGCTATCACTTAATAATAATAATAGCAGTAGTAGTCTTCAAACTATATTCCATCAATTTTTTGCTTCTTTTCATCATTATACCTTTGGTGTTGGATTTATGAAAAAATTTTCATGCTTTCGATACTATTCGACGCTCCATGATGATGCTTAAACACCATAAGATAAATCACAAAAGGATACTTTTGTTGTTACAAGTTTTAAGAGAAAAGCTTAAAACTTTTGGATAGTTTTGAAGTAGAAATTCGAATGGTAGGGAAGATTTATTGCGTAGTAGAAATTTGAGTAGATTTAAACTCCTCTAACGCAGTTTTGGAATTGTTTAATATGTATTATAATAAAATTCATTATATTCCGCAACGTTAGTGGTTGTTGGAGATTATTTTAATAAATTAATAGGTAAAGTGTCGTGCTCTATGTATTAGAAAATTTATAGTCAATTCATTTCTAAAGCTAAGCAATAATTCAATTTATTTTAACATCATGCTCGGCATTTGTTGTGTATGCTTTCCTAATCTTTCCCGTCACTATTCTACAGCTTGCCAAATCGCTTTCATGCAAGAAGAGAATATTCTGAAACTCTATTTGCTTATAATTAAGCGATGTTGGTGTTAGTCTTTGGTGATGTTGCCTTATATTATTATACAAAGACTGAAGCTCTAGACTGTAAACCAAGCTCTATGATTACGACACATTTCCACGCTTTTACTCTGTAGACTTGGATGATAACTTCTCGTTAGCTTCACACTCCAAAGGATTTGAGGTTTTTGGGCATTTACTAACTTCATATCTGTGTCATACAGAACTAAAACTCACAAATAGTCAGCATTCTCTAATTGACCTTTACATTTTATACTGCTTTCTCTTTCTAACTCAATAAGAGAACAATAGTTTCGAAATTGTTAATGTTCTCAAGTTCAACTTTTCCACGTAAACGTATAAGAAGTCTATAATCTATATTATTCTGTTCTATTCTATTTAAAGATAAATTAGGTAATCTAACACTTGAGTCCTTGTGACCCAAAACCTGTATCAAAGTATTTATTTATTTTACTTTATATATCCCTAATACCACCTACGCGCTCTTCATCTACATTGTTTAATAACAATAGATTATTATTTTTATGATGATAATGATCATTTCAATATTTAAAAACGTCGTTGAAACATCAAGAAGATAATAATAGACCATTGATTGCTGATTCAGAATAGTTTGAATAGTCTGTTATTTTTTCTTTTCACTTGATTCTGTGGCTATTTGGCTGTAATAACTCCATACTCAGCAATTTAGAGGCCCTGGCCTGGTTTGTCGTCCGTGTGTTTGAGATTGCACAAGGGTGTAATACCCACACACGTCTACTTTATACAAAAGGGAAAGCTAGTGAAAGTGGACCGTAAAACTGTTGATGGTAGATAAGAGCGTAAATAGTTTTCTCCTCGTGAAATAAAACGTCATATTATTCTTGGATTACAATATACTACATGTAAATAAAAATAACGAAAATTCCTTTCTAGGGAAAAAAAGGACTGAAAGAGTCAGTCTGAGTCAGTTAGAGTTTATCCTGTGTGGAGGATAATAATAATGATAATGATTGGCTCTATATTCTGTTAAGAGATAAAGTCGTAGAGATGAGCACACTTCATTTTATCTGATGAGCTGTAGAACAGTTTAAAGAACCATTGTGACTGTTTAACAACCTCCTTGATCTCTTGAGGAGATCACTTTTGTGAACAATAAGAGATCATCTCTTCCATCCCACTCTCTATTGATGACCCCTTTCATTCCATATATTACATTTTCCAAGGGAAAGGAATGCTCTTTTGGAATTTATTACCTACAACCACACATGCACATACTGGTGGTTTCCTTCTCCCCAAGTCTTAATAATGATGAGCGTTGAACCAATTTAAACTGTATATTTACTAGGCTTCTTCAGGTAGAAGCGAATAATCAGACTAAAGTGTGCAAGTATTATTATCTAAGTTGCTATAGATAGTTTCCTCTCTTATGTTAAATAAAGAAGGATGGGATTCTAACTGGTTGGCACTTGGCAGCTCCTTCCATGTGTTAATCTTACCTCACTCCTGTGCTTGTTTAGGATTCAACTTATATTCCTTTTTTATTAGAAATTCTGAACAGAATTCAAAATGAGCCTGGTGTACACCTATGAAGTTGCAGAGTTTCACTCTCATATAATAATATAGCTATTTTTACTCGTATGCTGCTGTGTGCCATAAAATTTACAGACTTACTCAAGAGTGCATGCAGAACAGCAATCGAGAAGGGATGGAGAGAACACGAGAATAAGAAAGAAGGACATTTTGTAGTACACATGAATTTTAGCCAAGTAGAGTACTGTAGGGCTAGGAAAATCTAAAATGTACAAAAGTCCAGCGTTCTGGTTGGTCTTGGCATTAAATATTTAACAGGAGGAGGGTGTAATCTCTGTTACATGTTTTGATTTTATGAGAAAAGGAAAAGTATCTCCTCAATCATTTAGTTTGATATCGTGAGCAGAGATTGTAAGAAGATTGGTGCTGAGAGTAACTGCTCTTGGCAGTGGATACGTTCGAAGAACTTCCAAGTTTATGCATCATCATCAGTTAAAGCCACCTTAGAGAATGTTCTTACATGTACCTTCTTGCATAATGTACTCTTTTTCTCGGAGAGTTGAATTAAACCAGTGAGACTTGTTTGGTGGATGGGTTGATATTTTATTTTTGGGGTTGGCAGCACAGCATAGATAGAAGGTTGATGAGATTTAGATGAATATGCATCCGGCATTCACAGTAAGATAAGAGGATTAAGTGGAGAAAAGCCAGTGGAGGGAAAGTAGACGGAGAGAAAGTGAGGGAGAAAGTCTATTTAAAGTGAAAACCGCATGCATGCATAAGGATGCATGAGAGGGATTTTTGGTTTGACTCCAGTCTAGCAGTTAATAGTTATAAAATGTTTGAAGACAGGTGACCCTGACAAGATCGGGGTCAAATGTCTCAATAATGAACACACGCTCAGCATTCCGCAAGATCGATGTAACAAAACAGCGCTTGCGACTCTTCACTCTGAATCAAGGGGGGAAAGTGTATACTTTTATTTTGATATGTTTGAGTCTAGATTTCTAGAAAATACTTTACCTATAAGGTATGTAAGTTGAGTAATTGTATTAGGTAGGTACAGTTCATAAATGATATCATTGTGGCATGGCCTAGCCGAAGGTTACATTTCAAATACTTAGAGATACCTTAGAAGAAAGAATGAAGCACTTTTCAGCTCCAAATAACTTTATGGTTATGCTTATAGTAGTCAGTCGTTTGCCACGCTCTGTCTCTATCTTAGTCAGCATCACCTTGCACTTTACAGCTTTTCTGTTTTATTTTAGTAGAAAAGAAGAAGATGAACAAAGTGTCCCATTGAAATGAAAAGGTTGAGTGGAAAATAGAGAAGGGAGAAAGCACTGCAACTTCTTGGAGAAAAAAGATACACATTGGCACACAGAGAAAAAGATAGAAAAGTGTGGTGATGGTGGTGGTCCAATTCTTTCTCTCCATAAGATTATCCAATCATCAGAGTAAACAAAAGAACCTAATAGCAGTAGCAGTTAGTAGAGTCGGAGTAGTACAAGTCTGGCATTTTATTTTATAGCTGTACACGTACAACATAAGTATTATTATAAGCTAAAGGTTGTGTTGTGTGTGCCGTATAGATCTTCTGCCACTTCACAACTTGATATTTGACGTAAAACATGAGATATTGCTCCTTCATCATTTCTCCGCACTCTCATACTCAAACTGAAAGGAGTGAGCTTGATAAAGGAAAAAGCCCACACCTTTATACATTTTTATTTCATACTTTATTATGACGAAGCGGTGGTCGTTTTCCATGAAAGTGAGAAAGGATTTACTATCTTTGTCTATTAACATCTGCTGCTACTTCCTGTGCTATTCCACACCAGCCAGACCACTTTGTACAAACATTTTTCAAAATACAGTATCAAGTTTAGCACACAATATACACGAGTATGTATCATAGTTGTGGTTTACTGTATAGAGATTTCATTTCTGAAGAAGATAAGGGCCGACGGACGGGGGCAAAAATGTCTTGATGAAAATATCCCACAATAACCTCAATCCGCCCTGAAGGAGAATAGTAGAACTCTTGAATGCTAATCCTCCCTGTTTAATGGACCAATTTCTAACGGCTCTCGTAAATTTTTTATTCCTTGTTCTTTCCTTTAGGGTTATTTTTTTAAAGCACCACTGTAATGCCATCATTTCGTCTAGTACCACTATCTACCTATTTTTGACTCCATTTCCTACTTGCTGCTTCTCTCCCTTATTTTCTTCCCTTTAAGTTCTTTCCCCATGGTTGGTGATGCAGAATTTGGATAAGGCAAGATAGCAAGCACGATGTGGAAAATATAGATAGAAGAGAATCGGATTGATACGTGTTGTAAAGTAGAAGTACCCAGAGGATGATGCAGAGGAAATTCACTTCAGCAATGCAAGAGATAGTCCGGGTAGCAGTGTCTGATTTAAATTGCTAAATCTGCATTGCATTTAGATAAGTCTAAATGTATACAGAGAGTAGTGGAATGATCCGCATACGTTGATACAAATGTATCAACTTCTGCAAAAGCAAAATAAATCGAAATGAAAATGAAGAAACGAAAATGTTGCATTTTATGCCTCAATAGGTATTTTCCATTTGGGTTGATGAAATGCCAAATGGTCTGAACCTTGGGTAAAATTGGGAGGCCAATTGGCATTCCGTATGCATACTTTGAAAGAAGATACTTTTGCCAAGTCCGGTATTCCCTGTATTACACCTTTTAAGAACGAATCGTTAGAATTTAAACGTGGTGAGTCATTTAGTATAATATTTGTGAAATAATGATGTTTTGGCATAAAATTTCTATCTACTGTACAATATAATTTTGATACTTGGTATAGTTGGAAGAGGTTTATGAAATTCTCAAAGTTTTGGTTAATGAAGCGTAAAATCCAATCAACTTTGTTAGACTTTAAGCAACTAAAGCAAAAGATTGATGTTCGTTGAATATGGTGAGTGTATGTTACATATGAAGTGAGTTATGTAACAAAATACGCAGCCAGTTGATTTATTTGCTTCCACGGATCATCTTCTCAACGCATTTGTGATTATATAATTTCAAATTTTCGATTGGATATAAGAAAATGTTTACAATATTGGCATCTTTTTAATCAAATTAGATCTAAAATATGTTAATAACTTGGAAATGAGGTTTAAAAAGTTCAGACTATTGAATCGGAGGCTTTAAAATTATATTAAGTGACCTTCTCGTGATACCATTTTACGTTGTACTAGAATGTCCTTATAACATCTTGCTTTAATTGTACCTGCTCATTAGTTTTCATCTACGCGAATGCATGTATTATATAATACATGTATTTCTTATCCAAACCTTATACCTTCGATAGGAGGATAGTGTGAGTTGTAATATTAAAATGAAGCCTGATTGAGGAAAAGTACTTAAAATGTAATAAAAGAGAAATAATTGTCACAAAATTTTACAACGTCATCAAAATCTGAGCCAGTTTGAAAAGTATCTCCACTAAAAATGCTACTCTTACTTTTAAGAGTAACTTTCTGGTAGTTGAACAAAATGGTTTTGGCTACACACCTTGTTCGAGTAGTCTCAGTGAGTGTGATTATATACAGTACAGGAAAAGAAAATACAAAGTATTTTGAGTGAAATTTGAGGAGGGCAGGACAGGAGTTTAGCAAAACTAAAGTACATCATAAACTGTTATAACGACGGAAGAAAATTCCATTCCATTATATCATACGTACTTATACATGATAGGACTTTCTCAATTCCTTTTACAGTCTCAATGTTATTATCGCTTCAAGGAAATAAAGTAATTACACCTAAAGAGGAAAGGGAGAGGCTTCATTGATCAGAAAACTGGAGAGTTTTTCTCTTTTCAAAAGATAGCTGTTATGTGAAACAACGAAATGAGATAAAAATGCCAGTTTTGTATGAAATTACGTCGATATCGATAAAATAATATTGGGGAAAATCGATATGAACTTCATAGAGTGGCTCGATATCACATTATTATTATCTCTCCATATAGAGTAGAATGTAGTTGAACATCTCTCAACTCTCTCACACGTTCTACTAAAGTATACCTATACCTAGCACCCTTCTTGACTGTGCTGATTTGCCCGGGTGAAAGGATAGTATAGAGGGATTAAAGTGGTGGGGAAAGTAAACGAAATTTTTGTGATGAAATATTGGCATGAATTTCCTATCTGTTGGAGACCTTGGAGGCACGGAAATTGAAGAAAATATATGAGTTGGAAGGCTTTTGGATGAAGTTAGTCCATTTATCCACTTGTAAAGTATGTTTACTGGAAATAAGTGAAAGACAGACAAGGAGCCCTGAGATTAAGATTGTTTTGATAAGATCAGAGGTCATCCTTATTTTTCCTCCTCTGTCTGCTAAAGATAAGTATTATTTGGATGCCGAGATAATATATTTCATGTATCGTAGATCAATATAGGGTCAGCCACCACCCGATTCAATAGGTACATAATTTACCATTTAAACTATCTCACCAAAAGGATAGAAATTGTGAATCCGAGTAGACAATGCCAGTGAGTGGTAGACTACAGTTGGTAGTTAGTGTCAGTCCTGACATTTTATATCTGTGACCCATCTAGCCAGATGTATACTTTCTCCCCTGCTGCTTCATCTCATCTCATCTGTGAAGAGAACGAGTCATAATGAATCCTGAATATAAAGAAGATTAATTAGAGACTCAGCCTTGTAGGTGAGGAAGATCTATTATTTTCCAAAACGAGTCCGAGGACATTTTTCACTTCCCGTCTATCCTTACTCTCTATGCTTGTACAAGGTAAAATCCCTTTTGGCAGGAAGCATACATGTTGTAATACTAGTGTGATGACATGACATGAAAGATGAGTAAGCGACCGAGTAAGCATTAAAAGGATAGAGATTTTTTTACTGCAAACGTGGAGAAAGGGAGCCATTCCAGTAATTGGAGTCTTTCATAATTGACAGTATTTTTAATGAATCAATGAGGGATTAATCAAGGAATTAGAAGGATGGTTAAAAAAATATGTGTTACATAATATACGATCTCATAGTAGTTAGTAGTTGTATCGGTGTGCAATAGAAAATTGTACATTGAATAGTCAGTGGGGTAGGCTAAGTTGTCGGGGGATATGAATCCATGAAATAATGTGAATAAGCGAGCGGAACGGATGGATGGATTGATGGCGGAAGATTTTGCTAAAAGCATGGATCTGAGATTAATAACCCAGACGGGGGACAAATACTATCCAAATTATGATTACAATAGTACTTTGAGACTATCGGCAAAGCGTATAGGAATAAAAAGTTAGAGATCTATCCTCTCTTCTAGCTCTTTTAATAATCCTTGTCTGCTTGCATAATGGTGATGGTTGGTAGTGGAAGGATGCATTAGTGTAGTAAAAAGCCTGAACGAATAGCTCGAAAGGGTCCTCTAGGGTACTAGAAACCAGTCTGGAGTAGAAAGTCTTCCCATGTTCCTCTAAAGTTGCGAATTACTTGGAATCTAGAGCTTGCGTCTTGGTTTTCTCATTTGGCAAGTAGTTTCACTTTCTGTGGGACGACCACAGGGTGGACGTATGACTATTACTTCTCCTACTTGATACTATTAAGGATAACTACAGATAAGAGAAAGAAAAAAACCAGATGGATGCTGTGTGTGTATATGTAGCCCTTTATGTAGATACCCTTCCCTTTGTCATGGGATAGTTTACTCATGGTAGAATGCATGTGTAGTAGAGAAGTAGTAGTAGGTAAAGCAAAGAAAGTGGTCGCGATTTTATGACTGAGGAAGGTTTTTCAGCCCTTTCCTTGGATTCAGATCGGAAGAAAAAGAAAGGAAGAGTCAGGTGAAGCTGCTGCTGGGCCAAAGCCAAAGCTATCGATGGTCTAGAATCCAGAGAGAACTCTCGAGTTCTACTATAGTTAACTCAGATAGTCTATCTCTTAAAGTGGGAAAGAAAAACCCGAATCCCATACCATGGCAGTTAGGGTTTTAGTTGAATAGTAGGTGTTGTAGTGAGTCAGATTGTTGGCAATTGTGGACTCAAAGAAGTGAAAGTCTCTCTCTCTACTTTCATACGTGTGTCGTTCCACCCCAACCAACAACCAAGCAGTCAGTATCACTTGCTATGCGTAACACGGAGTCCGGAACCCATGCTGATGCTCCCACCACTAGCTCCTACAATTATACAAAATAGGTAGAGGAAACTAAAGGAAGAAACGTAGCTGTAGTGTGAGTATTCATCAACTCAGGCACCAAGTCTTCTCTCCCTATCTCCAAGTTGAGTACGTACCTTACTTATCATCAAATGGAGATAGCCACGTAGACCATGTCTCTGCATACCCATACTGTTCCAATTGTACTGTCCCAGTCCCAACTGTGGCTAAACTGCTTTTTCCATACAAGAGAGAGAGTGGAGAAAGTAGATAGAGGAAACTCTCTGATGGTGGCAAGGGTACGTTAAGTTACGTATTGTACGGAAATATGTGGAGGTACGACCGTAATGCTCTTTACTCTTAGTCTCCTATCCTGTGCATTCAGATAGTACAGAGAGAAAGAAAGAGAAATAGAGGGGCTCAGGCAGCATCAGCCTTCCTCTTATTGATTTTATTCTCCTGTGCAGAAGAGGAAAGTAAGGCAGAACGGACATAAGAAAAGAGAGAAAGTTCTTGTTGGGCTTAATCTAAGTTCCCCATCTCAAGTTCCCCCACTGACTGATGATGGAACTTCTTCCACTCACTCACTGAACATAGTAGTAGGACACATTGAACCAGGCCAGGCCACATACTCACAATAGTGAGAGAAAGTCCTACCTACCTATTGGATCCGTATCATCATTTCTCCTTCTAAAGGAATAGCGAGAAAGGTTCGAGTCTCACTTCAGTTCTTTCTACTCTTCAGCGTGGTCTATCTTCTGCTTTCTCAGAGCCAACAAGTAGCATGACAATCCATGTACACTCGGTTTCCCCATCCAGTCGCCAGTTACCATGTTCTCAGCACTGTCCTCTCACCACTCTCTGTGTCCAGTGTAGCTCATTGTCTACACCGAACCCTACCAGTGTGGTCACCCTCCTGCCTCTGCTATAGTTAGACAAAAAAGTATTCTTACCCCCCTTGACCCTACCTCTTTACCTTATTCCTATTTCCATTGTTGTGATTCCACTCGAAAGCGTTCTAAGTGTCAATAATAGTTCTCTCTCTTACACTATCTCAGTCTGTCTGTAATATAAATCAAGTCAAAGTCAACCCTTCAATATTCAATACAGATAAATTGAGTCAGTCACCTATTGCCCCCTTCATTCTTCTCATCAACACCTGATATTATACTACTTCAACTATCAACTCTACTACTTTCTCCATAAGAAATTCTTCACATTCCCCCAATAACTCAATTTGACAAAAATACCCAAATTAATCTCAAACGACAAATTGCATAATACAACTTTATAATAACTGTTGTACTTTTCTAATTCATCTCAAATTGCTCATCTAATCACAAACGTTACTTACATTTTTCAGAAGTTAAACGGAAATAAAGGTTTTCTCTGTTAATCAATCTCAAGCTATATTAAGCAGTTCGTATTAATATTAATACTGATCACTCCCGCATTTTTCTTATAAATCCTGGATAAAAGTTCATTAAATTACCTTGTGCGCACTTACATCAATAGTAATCAATTACTTTGTTAATTGATACAAAAATACTAAAAAATCCAACACGATCAATCTCTTTATATGTGAATGTGAACGATTTCTTCTATCGAAGATGTTTGGAGGCCTTAAAAGTCACAGTTTATCTAAGCTTGCCCTCTCCAAGTTCCTTTCTCAAAGCATGTAAGCAACCTCTTGTTTATTCATCTATTAATTAATTCTACATTTTGACTTAAATAAAATACTTTGAGCGTTTGAAACAGGTAAATAAATACATAGGTTGTTCCAGCCATAATTAACTAAATTATACAGCTCACTAAGCTAAAATCCTTAATAAATGATTATTGAAATAAAATTTACAAGTATCATCATAGGACACGTTATCTTACTTTTGGTATGCACACTTGATTACAAGGTTGATTGATACCAATGCTAGGTGTATATTTCATCAAAACTCAATTACAACTAAAGCCTATCTTTCAAGCCATAATTTCCTCAAAAATATCTGGCTCTTCTGGAACAACTAATAAGGAATAAAGCGATGGAGATGAGAAAACCTCTTGAGAGAAAATGCTATAGCTCAAAGTTGAAGTAGGTAGACAACTAGGGAGAAAGCATAGTATCATCTCATCGTCTATAATAAAAATGGATAGATACTCGGAAGGATCTCATTAAGGATCTCGATCTCGTTTTTTCACCAAACCGTCCTCAGTTGTGTCTCGACTTGGTCTGTTGTCTAATTATCTTCATCCTCCTTGAAACTCCACTATTCTGTAAAGTTCAGAAGAGAAGAAGAGAGTCAAGAGGATTTCTCGGAACAAATAGCTCTCTCAAGTCAAAATTTATTCTATCTACATATATTTAATAAAGGACATAGTCACTTATTTCAACTGAATTTCCTAAAACTATATTTTATACAGTAATAATATATTATAAAGAATAACTATCATTCTCATTTTTACATTTATTCTCACTGTATTTTCTTCTTTTAAAAAAACTAACTTATCATCTCAAATGATATGAAAGAAAGTTTTCCTTTCTTTTCTTGAATCTTTTTTAAGTACAAATTATAATTTCACCTTTAGCTCTTTGCTTTTTTATGATATTATAATGCCACTGTTTTTGACAGAACCTCTAGTAATTTCTAGGTTTTAAGGATGTCGTAACTTTTATTAAGGTTGAGAAGTTCACGAATAAATCTTCCCTTTATTCCTGTAACGGTTTAACACAGTGTGGAAACTTTCAACCCCAGATGCTTGTAATTAGTGGCTTCCATGTCCGTCCCTTGTCACAGTTACTTTTTATGACAAAGTTTTTATGAGATTCATCTTTTTACGTAGGAGAAAATGTATAAGAAGGATGAAACCGAGGGGAATGTAATACAACAGGATGTTGTATAAAAAGGAAACTTCGGTTATTTCCAACAGTAGTTGTAGTCTAGAGTAACATTTTAAAGCATAACCCACTCCAAAATTTTGTTTTTAAGCACTGGGCAATATAGTAAAATATATACTGTATACAAAAGTACGTAACACAAGTGTTGTGAGGAGGAAACGCTAGTACATAGTTTACCTAGGTATTATAAAAGTGTTATTTTTCTACTGTGTTTTGAAAGCGTGCCTTTTAACAAAGTTACCTCAGGTATAAAGTGACAGTTTTTAACCTTTATGGTGTTTTTGGTATGATTTAATCGTATTAATTAAACTTCCTGCGTTACTACACCAGCCTCTTTCATTTTCACTTGCAAAACTTTTCCCATAGGATGGAGAGTGAAATTGACGGGTTGGCAGAAATAGTAATATAATCCTACCTATAGGTAGGTGTTAAGTTAAATGCTACGTGTGCAAAGGCACCTAAGGTACATTGTAGGTGTGAGAAAATCCGCATACGCGGTGATTTCTAACTCCTTTTCTAAATCCATTTATGATGATGATTAATATTTTGCTGGTGAAAGGTTGTCCATCTAAAATTGGCTGGATGAGCAAGTAGTAGGAGCAGAGCTTGAAAAGTTGATACTACCAGAACCAACCCGTGTGGCTGATAAAAGTACACATTTTCTATTAATTGAGATAGGATAAAAGGATCATGTGCTTATTTCTTCCGGGTTTATGATTTACGCTAGAGGTTACAAACCGCCCCCGTGAAAAAACTATCCGTGGTAGAGACAATCGGGTTGACAAAAGAGGATTAATATTTGTAAGTAATGGAGTGAACCCTTACTTATTTTTTCTTTTACAAATAGACGATCAAAGAGGCAGCCAAGTGTATCTGAGCTCTTAGCTTATTATAACTTTACTTTACCTGTCATAAGTATCATAAGAATCTTCTAAACCTCATAAAAAGCAGCATTGACTTGACATTTTTATAGCATTGCAGTGCAGTCTCATGCCATAATATCATATAGTTGAGACTACTTTTGGATGTTCTTAACAGTAAATGAATTTGTGTGACTTACTTTCACTGGGAAAAAGTGCCATCATCATCTACATATAATGGACGAATAGATAATCATAACATGTTTCTTATAGTCTTGCTGACATAGAATCTTACGATCTAAGTATGATATTATGTTATGAGTATTTAGAGTGAAAGCTGACATAAGTCCACTCTTTCTTTTACAATTGGCCAAAGAATATATAAAATGTGTAATAATATTATGAGAAGGCTAACGACTTCAAACCGGCTTGGGTTGAATAAAAATGCAATTTGCTAGAAGCGAGCCTGCGAGGATGATTCTAAAAGAAGAATAATATTATGAGATGATTCTGCTTACTGCATTTTTATCTTATTCATTTTTTCACTCGAATGGAAACACAAAGTGTTGTACTTGCGAGTCTGTCTTTTTTCTGTGCAAAACCGTTAAATGTCAAGTGGAACAATTTTGTCATCTTCGTCTCGTCGTACACATTCACTTCCTTCCTTCATAATGATGACAGAGAGAAAGTTTTTTACCAGCTTGTTGCGATATCATTCATGCATAAAATTAAGCGTCGAATAGTTTCTGTTACTTGTGTAAACATTAAAAACATGTGCCGTTAGAGAGAAAGAGAGTACATGTCTACGACCCATGCTGGTACCGAAGTATTACTCTAGATTTGTTTGCCACGCCACATCAGCAGCAACAGCAGTGGGTGGAAGGATCACAGGAGAGAAATATAAGTCCTAATATTAGTATCAACAGAAAAATAAAATAGAATCAGTTGTGGAGCGAGGCAGTTGGTCGTTTTACTATTACCATTATAATATTAGCCTATTACTGCTGCTTCACGTCTTGGTCGAGCCACACTATTTTCTACATCGTTTTATATCCTCCTGATCGTTCGTGATACGGAAATGGGATAATACAACGTAACAGTAGTAAAGTAACATCTGGTACGTGCCAAACTGCTCGCTCCTATCTCAATACTAGTACTGAAAATGTACATAATAATGTACAAAATGTTCCATGTCTGTATTCCCATAAAGTGAAAGCACGACTTTTCTCCTATCTCAATCTTGCTCAGTCTCCATCTGTAATAATAAGCAAGGTTAACGTGCAAGGTATAAGAATACAGGGAAGAAAGCCAACCCGTTCGGAAACCCATTGGCGAAATTAGTTTTCATTCATATATAAATATGTTATATTGGCTCGTATGAATTTCCTCTGGAAAGAGTTCGAGTGCTAGTCGAATTCCCTACTTTCACATCGCATCAAATCCTAATAAAAAAGAATCGCAGATTTTAAAACGAGCATATTTTATGATTTATATTCTGCTGCATTTGACGTGGATCGATTTTGGTCGTAGGGCCCAATTGGAGTAAGAAATCGTTCTGTGTGTTTTGATGTGAAAATCGTATCGTATCCTATCTAATTGTGTGTATTGTATCGTATGTATCGTATTCGTATTGAGTTATGTAATCTGTCTCTCTATTCATGTCTGTATGAAATGTATGAATATTGTTCTCATTTATTGTAAGTGTACCAGTCCCACCCTGTCGTGTACCCTTCTTCCTTTTCTACTTACTCTGCATATTTAACATTTTGTATTCTCTTGGTGTATCTAACTATACATATCTGATGTGCATACTACTATATATGTTTCTCTCAATATATGTTATGTAGATATGTGTATGTGTACTTTTGTGCTATCTATCTTCTTGTCGTATCACACTTTCGCCCTTCTTGTTCATCCAACGATCCCTACAGGGACGGTGGATCCGTTTTTCTATCCCTTCATCGTCTCTAGTAGGTATTCCCAGTCCCAGAACCAGTTACAGCCTCTGTATCTTTTCCCATTGTAATTTATAATATATGTACTTTCTATTCTGCTAGCATTTTGAATTGATGTCCTTCCTTTATTCGTGAGTATTATTCATTCTTCTAGTACTTTCTCTCTATATATCATTCTCTATATGGCTGATAGTACTTTTCTACAAATTCCTTTTACCATGCTCACCAACTCTTGTCATAAGGGTGTTGAGACTGGAAATATTATGCCTTGAGTTAACCTCTTCTTTCTTCTATTTGCTCACTCCTGATACTGATCTATCTAGACGACATATTATTATTTGAACTCAAACAACATAAGGGTTTTCCTCTCTCCGCTATTCCATATTTTGTTGTGCATCCTGTGAATAGAATTTTATAGAAGCAGATCTAAATATAAGTGCACTAAAGCTAATGTTCCTCGTTTCAACCTCTTTCATAATGCCATTTATATCTTATATAATATCTTATGATAGATACTGTATCTAGTTTAGAATCATTTCTATTCTGGTTAGAATCTACGTAAAATTATGTTGCCTGTATAGTTTTTTTTAAATAAAAAAATCGCTTGAATTGTAGTTTTACCACCTACGTACTTGTATTTTGAGAAAACTACTATAAGGTAAATTACCTTAGCTTACGTTGTACAGAAATAAATAGATACATAATATGAGTATGAGTGGTCGAATTTTAATCGCCTTTCCACCGGTTACCAAAAACCTTGAAGGAATTGCTCATTTAAAAACAATTACTTTCTCTCCTTTCCCTTCCCTCCCATCTTAATTTCATTTGCCAAAAGAAAATTAAAAAACAAGGAAAAGGTTTGAAATTTAAAGTTATAAAATTGGCCTAAATGTAAATGATAGATAGGTATGAATAGAACATAATAGTTCCAATATGCTTTGTTGTGAAGTTCCACATCTAGTATAGCTATGCCCACGCTAAGTAGGTACTTAAGTTAGTGGAAATGATGTAATGTAAGATTTGATGATTAGAAACAACAACGCAGTTTAAGGTGGAAGTATTGCCGTAGCGTTGTTGTGTAGAATGTAGAATAACTTTCACGTTGTAGTTGATTGGTTGGTCCTGGAATGGCAAATATTTCAGGGTGAGGTATTCTATCGTACAATGATATAGTCCAGCAGGCAGAACCTGTTGTTGTGTTGGCTTCTATTTCAAGCTCCAGTGTTTTATTTCACTACACTACACACTACCTACAGCATATGTTAGCTAAAGAGTTGTGTGTACAAATAGTGGAGTGAAAGCTAAAAGGTATTTCCGTTTGGTATCAGTTACAGTATCCATCATCCCTAACATGATCATACCATCATCATCATCACTCTAAGTAGTTTTATCACTAAAAAGCTAGGAAGAATCGACATTGTGTATTTAGCTGGTACTTCTTCTTGCATGGTGATAGTGAGATGGTAATGGTGGTCGTATGGTATGAGAGTGTGTGTGATGGTATGGTATGGTGGATGGTGTTGTGGGACTCTTGTCACAATGTCATGATGGAATTCCATCTCTCATACTTGCTTCTTCGCCTTTTTTATTATCTGTGGAATCCCTCATCCAGGTTCAAGTCAAGACTCATCCATCCACCATAGTGTACAAGACCAACCCGTAGAAATGCTATTCAGGTTTCCTTCTTCTCTCTATGTGTATATTAGTATTGCTCTTTTACTAGTGCTACTTATGTCATTCTCATTCTCTTGGTTGCCTTATCTCTTGATTCTCTAATGTACTTCCTCTCTCTCTCTCTCTTCTTTCTCCTTGGTAGTGAAAGTAGTAGTAAAAGTGGTAAAAGGTTTGCATTGTGTCGTATATTATTGTTGTATGGTATCCCTTATTGCCTTCTCATGCCAATTTCAGAGAGTCACAAATCATACTTCGAGCATAAAATTCCACCACACATAACAGTAGAGAGGATCAATTTGATCCCTGACTGCCTTCTGGTCATTGTGTTTCATTGTGCTCTGCATTGTATTGTGTTTTGTATTGTAGTTCTAGTCTCTAGTTCTATGAATCATGTATTTTATCATCTATCCTACGCTCCTAGCCCTTTTCCCATACTCTCCACTTTCTAAAAGTACCTACCTACTTTTCTCTGTAATATTATCATCATGCACTGTGCTCTATTACATTATGTATATATGTATGCGTATCATAATATAAGGGCTTTCTCTAAATGACTTCCTTACTGCGTGATCCCTTTGGTGTGGTTTGAACTTCCCATGCCTTTCTCTTTATCTACTACTGCCAGAAAGAGATTTTCTACGGTTTCTCTTCGCAGATGTACGCACTTGGTTTAAATGTTTAGTCTATAAAAATGTCCATTACCCCATGCATATACATAAATACAAGTCCTTAACAGTTGGCTGAGAAATGACTAGAAATCTGAATTCGTAGAAAAGTCAGTTGGAAAAGGAGTTATCTGACGCAGAAGGGACAACGAGTTTTATGTGAATTGACTTAAGCTACTATTTTCCTTTCATCTCTCACCCATGACTTATCTATAGTGAAAGGTTTAGCCTATGAAAAGAGAAGTAGTGAAAAGGCCCTCCTCAGTGCCACTAATAGAATACAAAATTCAAACCAAAACTGACTCAGTCTGACTTCAGTCATTTGAAAACTTCATTTCTTTCATGTTGTTGGTGTTGGTAATATCAACTCCAAGATATAGTCAAGATAAGAAAGAAGTGCATATTATTTGTTTGATGTGCTGCTTCTGACGTCTTGAGTTTCCGAATGAGTAGTTGGTTTGGAAGTGGCAGTGGCACTTTTGTAAGTAGTAGAATAAGATAGCCAATCTATGGGGAAATTGGATGTCTACAGATAATACAAACTGCTCTAAAAGCTAATGTAGTAACATACAAGTATCGCATAGAAATAGTTGATAGCTGCAGCAGATCACTAGTTTGACTCCCTATTTCAAAGTAAAAGTACATAGTTAGACACACAGTTCTAGATTTTAGTAGTAAGTGAAGAAGACGTTCGAAGAATAAAAAAACCAAGAGAGCTGCTAATAATAAAATGGAGTAACACTGCCATCACCAACATCAGTGGTAGTGGTACTGTAACAAGTCAGTGGCGTGACACACTTCAGCATTTTTTTACGTCGCTTTCTCATATTCCCCAACGTAGTTGATCCTGCGTACCCGACCGAAAGCAAAACGTTGCAAAAGTCTTGGCATCGTTTCGCTCCGATTTACCAAAATCCAACTAACAACAAAGGTCAAGCAGAGGGAAAATATCCTTTCCTTCCTAGAGATTTCTCCCTCCAAACTTTCACTCGGGTTGGAGAAAAAACCTTGGAGTAAAGCAAGGGTTCCTGGCCAGTTTTGCACCCGTGTCCCACTCTAATGTACCTACATGAATAGTCCTATGTGAATAGTACGAAGTGCTAAAACCAAAAGGATTTTAGGTGAATAATAACAATAATGCTTTGAGCTCATAGAGAAGGCCATTATCGCATCGTAGTCAGTGCTCTTGCCATATATTCTCTATGTTCGTTGTTATTCCTAATGCATTCCTATGAGTCACTCCCCTTCTCTAATAAATCTATTTAAACTTCCTGAGCTATCTCTCATTTAGCATTAACCTCATTTGGAAAAGAGTTCTGGAATTCATAACGCCTGGCCAGGCACAGCCTTTTGTCACCGACCAGCTAGATTAGTTAGTATTCCTCCTTTTTGCCCTCAAAAACTTTTCCTTTCACTCTCAGACTGAATTAATAAGATCATCCAATCCTCCATTCTACTTCCGTACTTGTATACTTATTGTTAGTTACACATACATATACTAGATAGGGACGAAGAAGAGTCTCAAATGGACATACACAGAGGGAAAATGATAATGATCCTCGTGGAAAGAACATTCATGATAATAAGTAAGAGAAGGAGTAGGAGGATGAGCTTCATTTCTTCTTCTGTTACAAAATCCAATCCTTTTCTCATTCAGGTAATATACTTGAGTGAACTTCGTTAAAGTTGCACAAGAATGATTCTACAATGGAGAATTCATTTTAACAAGACTACACACTATTATTACTACACAACAACTACTACTACATGTTTCACCAATTCACTACCTAGCCTAGGTACAAATTGACATGTAAGGGTAGAATAGTTGTAGCATTACGTATTCACTTGAAAAAGTACTCTTATATAGGAAAACCTCACGTTACGTGTCTGATACATGCTTAGCTAGTACAAGGAAGAAATAATGCTAGAACATTAGAAAAATGTCGGAGGTAGGTAATCCCATGGCAGTGTAACTTTATTACACGCTGATTTCCTCCCAATACAATAGTTTGAAGCACAATCTCATTCATGCCACTCATTCTAGATTGTGTATAGCCTTAAAGAGTCTTTGGAAATTACATTGATAGTAAGTAGATCCTCCCACCTGAAAAGGAGACAAGCCACAGAGGAGTGATAGCAAAAAGAGAAAGTTACTACACCAGATAGATAGCCTCTATTGACTTTATTTTATTAAGGTATATTATTATGTTATGTTTCCTACATTGCACTTTATCTAGGATATTAAATTCACCATAGGACCAATGAGAACCGTCCGTTTTCTGAGAATGAACGTCGTGGTTTTGTACGTACACCAAGAGTTTCTCTACCTATCATCATACCAAGAATAATATAGAAGTGTTAGTTTTAGATTCCAAGAGGGAAAACATGGTGTAGAGAGAAGTGTTTTTGGAAGCCTATCCATTTAAAACGAGTAGGTATACTATTGTGTGACCTAATAGAGAGACTTACAAGAATAGAGGAAGAAGAAGGTATATATGGTAAATGGGTGACCTGAGTTAGAAATAATTTAAGAGTGAAATAGAATTTTAAATTCATCTGCAAGCCATGCCAACCGGAAAAATCATTTGCTCTTTATTGTCTAGAGACCATGTAGTAAAAATTTACGGCCTTTCCTTCCGTCTAATTACAAATAGAGGTTGAAGCCAGAACTCACATACACACACACTCAGAGAGTCCATAGTCACTACAAGTCACTCCAATCCTAAAATTAGATTAACCTCTCACTTCTTTCTTTTTTCTTCGTCGTTGTTCACTCGAACTCCTACACATTCTTACTTTTCCTACCCTTAGAGTACACGCTCAAGGGGTTATACATATATAGACTTGTGATCACTACCATCATACATAAGGGCAAAAGGTAGAGAGTTAGAAGTCAAAATATCTACTTTCCCTTTCACGTAGGCTCATTTATTGCAAGATTTAAATAATAGACTAGAAAATTCCTTCTCTATTATGCTTCTTCTCGTGAGAGAAAATGAACAAAGGATTTCCATTTGGAGATGTAAACGAAGGACGATGACATGACATGAAATCGAATTTTCACTGTCAAAAGGACAAAAAATGGAGATGAAGTTAATTGAGGCTATAATAGGTCATTAGCTGTCAGCCAGTAAATTATAGTTTCCATAAGTTCATAGGTAGGAGGAGGTGGGCAGATTAATAATTATTACATAATATATACTTTATCGACATGATTCAATATTCTTTTCTATCATTCTTTCTAATTAGTTGCCTCACTTGTAAACTTTTATCTCGTTCCTTGTGAAAATCTTATAAAAACTTTACTTTGTTCTCTAGACAAGTAAAAGAAAAGTACTTTTAAATCGACTATGTGAATTCACTGTTGGGGAATTATGTCAAAAAGCTACACGTTGCATATTCCATGATAAAGTTTCGTTGGGTAGATGACTTGTCAATGTATATTTAGTGAAAGTTTGGAGAAAATGTGAAGTAGCAGTTTGAGTATTCAATTCAGAATTCAGTATGTAAAATATTAATGGATTTTGGAATGAATAAGTAAATGAGAGAATCGTTTACGACGCTCCAGGAGGCCTGAATTTCTTCTGAGGGTGATCGTCTGACAACTGACAGTAAATTTTAACTCTATATCCATATCGTTGTTGAAAGGATATTTGGTTGTTTGCTCTACATTCTAGGATTTTACATTAAACAACAACTACACTGTCTGTTAAGTCCAAGTAGTTTAGTATTATAAATGATAAAGGTACTCTCAGTAAGGAAAGGAACTCTTATCTTATTCTGACATTAAGTTAGACAGTTAGGTAGTAAACACTAAATAGTACAGGAATACTTTCGACTACATTAGTTGGGCAGTCATTGTCAGGTGAAAGGAAATTTGCATGATAAATTATACTTACGAGAAAGTACTTATACCACTGCTCAGTTCAGATTTTGACAAATAAGAACAATGTGGTTTCTTTAATGTGGTATGAGAATGCCTTTCAAAATACTATCATTTGGTATACCTACTATATGTAATAGTATCACCGCAAATGATATGATCCTTCTTATCGTAACATTTATTATTAGGGTATAAAATTATAAGAAAAAAGAGTATGTGCAGCTGCAATGTTATTGACTTTCATGGAGGCTTTTAAAAGTTTAATCATCCCCAATGATATTATTAATTATTAAAAGTTTTGAAAGGGAAAAAAATACTTTGACCGTGTTCGGATTAGTATTGAGGTATCATTATATGAATGTTAAAAAAAAGAAGGTTGATTGATTGATTGACTTTCTTTTGGTTATTTCCTGTTTCTCTTTCTCTGTCTGTCGCTCTGTCGTTCACCTTCACATCCAATCCAAACTGATTTGTGTACGCAAACTTACGTACGTGTCCTACATGTCGTGTGGTGTCGGTGTGCGTGGCTTTCAACCGTTTGTTCCTGCTGCCTACTGCCTACTTGCGCTACTCTGGCTATTGTCAATTGTTATTCTCGTACCACTTGGCATTGGCAGTTGTTTTTTTAAAAAAGTTTAGCCATCGTGCGTACAAATGAACTAAAAAGCCTTCGACTACTACTCTGACTACTACTTGCTAAGAATCCGCAGAGAGATGATGTCCCTACTGTCTTCTTTTAGGTAACATGTTTTTGCTGTGTGTGACACTTTCTATTATTGATTCATTCTAACTTTCTCTAACTATTTTCTATGAACTACTACCTATTCACTATTACTACCACATAATAATAATAACGTGCACAACTAAGCCATGAACATGATTCACCGACCCGTAACCCTTAATTAACCTCCCCCCATCCCGCGTGTCCATGTGCAGCTTGCTCGGTTTTTAATAAATATGTAGTGTTGTGTTGATAACATTGTAATTGTTAAATATGTAGTAGAACGTGTACCAATGTACATAATTAATTAACTAACATCACACGAGCAAGCTTGTATCAATTTGCTCCTCTGTACGCGCAGTGTATTAACCTAAGTAGGCACGTTTCAAATCGGTCATGCTGTAACGGCTAATTTAATTCGCACATTATTATCGTAAACATTTTCCTAACTTCGCCGAATTTGTGTCGTCTCTTTACTAATACTTATATATATATTATTATATGCAGTAGAGTTGTTTGTAAGTATAGTAGAAAGCGTTATATTTTTTCCTACCCGCCCCCACATTCCTCCACCCCCTTGTTTCTTTGAAGATAACCAGTATTTGCAAAATCCATACTAACTAACGCCCACTCCATATCATTATTATTGTTATACTTCTTCATTATGATTAGCATTCCATTAACTGCCAAATATGTAACTCTTTTGCATGAAATGTCACCAGCAGCTGTTTACCATTCACGTTTTATTATTACCTGTCTTGGAAATGCTAAGCTTTCGATTCACAATAAAAAACTTAATATTCTCGTTAATATCACAGGACGGCTGGAACCAGCAAAGGGTCAGCAACAACAACAACAACAGGGTCACCTGGAGGAAGCTCTGCTGGGACCGCCACACCGGAATGTAAAACTCCACCTGTGCAAAACAAATCCCTTCAGGGAGTCAAACATGATCAACATCCTGCGGTAAATAACAATTTCGTCTTAATGATAATATTTTGAGACCTGGCTTGAATTAATTAGCCTTCAAGCTCCAATTGGAAATCTTTGTCAATGTCATCTCTCTCACTCTCTCTCCTTCATTTATTTTGATTCACGTCCGCCCAGTGTGAAGCGATAATGATAATGATGTTTGCTCACTTTTCCTAACGTTCTACTAATGAAAAGGATTCAAAGAGCAGAAGTAACTACGCATTAGTTGTGCATGCTGAGAATTATTAGCATTTACTTAACTACACTCGTTAGATATCCATTGAAGTAGGGATTTATTTGATTATGAATCCTATTGCTAATAACCCTCATGAAGTCAGCTCGTCGAATATCAACAGTCAAGACGTGTATTATCCTTTGTAAACATTTTTACGAGTACGACTACTGAGAAATCATCGTTAGCCATTATGAGAGCAATCGGTTCATGAGGATAAGCTTAAAACTTACTTTCTAAAGGAAGTAAACGAAAGGAAACATTTTGTGATGAGAGATCTAATGGAGAAAGTCTAGGTATAGTTGGTCTTCTCCTTTATTCTGTGTAGACAAACGAGTTTTTGTCAAAAGATTAACGAAGAGAGAATAACGGGTTTTGCCGTAAAATCAGAGCGTAATTGAAGTAATTCTATCTCAACACGAGATAAACTATTATATATATATACACCCTTTATCTTCTGGATTTATATTTATATATATGAGAGCTTGAGTGTACAAATGTTCCAAAGAGATTTTAAATGTCAATCGTTATCTGTCATTATTAGTGACAGTGGGCAAACCTGTGTCCAAGTTTACTGATCGCTTTTCAGAAATTTTCGTGTCCGACTGAGTAATTTGATAGTGAATGATGGGAGGATGATGATTAGCTAAGATTATTAAGTAGGGATAGCTACTTTATAAGAACGCTCTGTCTGTCTGTCCGTCCGTCCGTCTGTCGCACCGATAACTTTCGAACGCATTAAAATAATCGCGCACAATTTTTTGCGCTGGATTCAGTATTTTTCAAGGACGGTTGGTATTTAAAATCAGCGCGCTGCGCTTAAGCGCCCTTGCAGCGCTTATAAGCGCCCCGGGGCGCAAATGTGATAAAAATCATGT
>JAQFZZ010000078.1:0-36699 GCA_034696405.1 Isotoma caerulea | reverse complement strand
TGAGACAATGGGTGGATAATGAGGGTGTTGTGTAACAATAGATTTGGAATCGTCGAATAAGTGTGCTCCCAGGGCGTAAAATAAACTTAGGGTCTATTTTAAGGGAATTAATGTTCCTGTGCCTAGGTATCTTTGTTTAGCGTGGTGGTGGTGTAGGTAGCACAGCAGACACTTTGTAAACTGGAAGAGTCATTAGTTTTTATTAGTTTCTCGGTTCGATGGCGGTGGCAGTGGAACGGTGTTCAAAACACAACCCAGGGTAAATCACAGCCACCTCCAATTGACCCGACCAGTCTACACGCATTTCCTCCAAGTCTTGATTTTATCTCCATGAGAATCGGCAATTTTTGCTTATTTTGAATCACCCTTCATGTATGTTTCCCCAAAAACTAATCCAAACTGTGGCGAGTGAGGAAGGAAAATGATTTATTTTTTGACTCAATAACTTGTCACGTCTATGCAAGCCAGTCTAAAAGTGGCTTTTCAAAAAACAACAGACCACGAATGACATGAACCTCAATGAAAATATAAATCTGAAGTCTTATAGGCATGCACATGCCATTAATATTTTCCACAGAATTTTTTCATAGGTCAGAGAGGAGATGCATGCAAATACCTAATATGTCTTGAGTATCATTCTTCAAGTTTTACCAAACCAATTATTTGTTCAACCTCCTCCACTCTGTACTTTCACACTAATTTTCAAAAAAAATCTGGACTTTCTTTCAAATTACAAATTGCAACTTGAGTAAGACAGGAAACAAAGTCAGTGTTGAATTTATTTTTAAAAACACGACAATCTACCTAATATGAATATGCCCGCTGGTTGCATAAAAACAAATAGGGTATAAAAATTATGACTGGGCACTTCATCCTGTATAATTTTCTTAGTATATCCGAATTAAATCGATCTTTTAAATTAATTGAAGTCACGATACACTTCCTATTTCTATGAAATTGTTTTAAAAAACTCTCAAACCGTAATTCTTAAAATAATTGTTATCTCATCAAATGAAGAATATTTTTAACCTAAAGCAGAACCAAAAGGCCTAGCTAAATAATATGGAAACTAATTTCAATTCCTCACCCGATGATTCAATCCATCTGTCCTTTGGAACTACTCCATTAAGTAAATATGAATTATAATTGAGTTAAAGTACATACTCCTTGACAATCAGTCATCAGTCGGAAATTAAACTTTAATTTTATTTGCAAGGTTGACTAAAACGTGTAGTGTATATGATTGGCATGCATGCAGGAAGTAACTTCACTCGAGATTCACGACAGATTCGAACTTTGTATCATCCCTTGTAAATAAATATATTCTATGTATATCTTTCATATCATACAGTATTGATCATGTAGAGACTTTTTAGCTTTCTCCAAAACATCTGATTTTGTCCTTGTTCATAAATCCTTTAATTCCACAGTCAGTGTGGATTATATAATTTGAAATAGTATATAAAAATATAAAAATAGAACTGACCTTTCTCAGCCCCACATACACGAGGTACAACCTCCAAAATAGGGTGGCAAGCTGTGTTATTCATACAGGAATCTCTAGCTTGAATGCAATTCATAATGGCTGTGGCAGTCTTTGTTTGTACTCCTGAAAATCACAAAATCATCATTTTGATTAGTCACAAGCTTTTTCTTTGATATTACCTAAATTTTATAGACCATAAAATATTTTATCTCTATAACATTTTGCTTGTACACCGCATCATTGTCATTCATCTTCATTCCGACAAGGTGTACGAAATCACGAAAGGTTTTAAGGCACTAAGTACCTAATTGTGCATTCATTGTGCAATTAACCCACGTACCTAGTTAGAACACACAATGCAATGCAAATGCCTCCGATAAATTACCATGTAGAAGACGTGTGAATGAATGATTGTGAAGTAAACGACGACAGTAATAATTGATATTGATGGCTTTTTACAACCCACAATATAAACTAAGGCTAAAATATATATAGACCAACTTATTTATATTCTATCTATAGCCTCTAACTATATTCCCAAAGACAGGGGTGGAGCTCCTCCATCCATGTTCTAATTCCAACCACAAATTCCACCACCTTCATATTTGTCAATTAGATTCCTATCTTTTGATACATATTATGTAAGTATATAAATATACCACAACCCTACACCCTACCATCATTTGAAAAATATTTACTGTCCTTGTACCTTGTCGATAAAGCAATTTCCCCTTTAAGTATTTTCCCCCTGTTTAATAAGTTAAACTAGATATATACAGCTTTCTTGTTATTCTTCTCCTCAAAGTTCTTTCAGTCACACAGATTTTGTCGAATTTCACATTTCACTGGAAAATCTAGAATCTAGAATCTAGAGGAATAAGGACATGAAGAAGAGGAAGGAAGCAAAAGGTGGAAAAAGGAGCTTAGTTTAATGTCCAATTTCTTTAGAAAAAGTCATTTTCCCATACATACCTTTGTGGAGCCCTATGCATAGTACTTTTAAGGGTAATAATATAATATATAGTGTGATATTATGTATTATTATATCACATCTCATATCATGTCCTTTACTACTTGTACTCTAGTAAGTAATACAACTTGTAGTAAGTAGTAGATTGCACAAGAAGAAGACAGAATTTTATGATCAAACTGCAAAAAGTTCTTAAACTCTTTCTCCTCTTTTCTTCTCTCTCTCTCTCAGTAGCTAAATTACATTAGAATCCTTTTACATTCTAACGGAGATTTAGAAGTCTGATGAAATTACCCGTTGTGCCACTCTCAGATTTGATCAACTTTAAAATCTGTAAAAAGCTATCTGTTCATTCCTATCTTTCTATTTGGAGAGGGGGGAGCACTTTTTATAGCAATCTTTTATAATACATTTTACAAGGCGTGATCTTGTTCTTCTTTCTTAAAAATGTCTCCACCTTTTTACTATTCTATTTCGTATATAACAATACTTATATATAAATGCGTGTAGGGTTTGAGACGTTAAATTTAACAATGTCCAATGTAAACTTCCGCTTAGAACTTAAAAAGAGATGCAATTTGCTTTCTTGCACAGCTAACAAACTGCAATCGTATAAATTGCACAGGGTTGTAAACTTCTCTCACTTAAGGATGCCAAGCCAATTCAACTAAAAGAAGAAGAAGCTAACGATCTTGTGTCTATGAGATAAGACAAAGCTGTAAAACGTTCTAATAAACCAAAATCAACTGTCCGAAATAAACGCTGTGTTAATCAACTTTCATCCCGATCGCCATCCCTCCAGACATGTGAAAATGAAGACGAGGTAGGCACTACAACCAGTTTTATACTTTCGATTTTTGTTGTATTGAGAAAATAAAGCTGATCATAGGATTAAATCGTCTAAAAGCTTCCTCATCTCACTTAAGTTAAATCTAAAAGAAGAAAGAAACACCTATTTGGTTCGGTTGGATAGGTTGAAAGCTGTAAATCAACTCAAGAAAGAACAGGCTTGTGATGTGAAGGATAAATCTATCAATACTCTGTCCCATCTGAAATCCAAATATATAGACAAGACAGAGGGTTTACTTTTTTTTACTCCAAGTTAAGACTTATCTTTAGACATCAACAAAATCTGACTGACTTGACTATCGAAAATCGGAATTGAACGGTGGTTTAGTTTGGTAAAAGAGATGACACTAAACGGAAGATAAAAGGAGTTTCATGTTCAGTTTTAGCAGAGCCCATCTTAAAAATCGGTATAGACGATAGGACTCAACGTTCAACGTTAATGGATGGATGACGAAAAAAGAAAGGTGTTTCGTCCAGCATTTTGGCATGAGATTCCACGTGACTTCACACACATATATAAGAGTCCTGTCTTATTCTTGCCTTGTTAGAAAAGTTCCAACTGGTATGGTATCATCAATGATCTCACTCAATGCATGTTGTGAAAGTGAAAGTAGTTTCATACTCTCTTTAAAATTGTGCATATAGAGGGATGAATAAAGTTCTTATATGATCATCATCATACTTGATAGTTACTACTTCATAGTATGTCTGATATTCTTTTATCTATGTAAGGTAGTTGGTAGTGGATCAAGGAATCCTTTTTGATTCCATCTCCATAATACACATTCGGATTTGAATAGCTCAGCAGGTTCTGATATATATAGACAAGACACTGAACAGAGGTAAGTTTGGCTGACTTTGTACTCCATATAGATAGAGAAAGGATTTGGTTGGATGGATGCCTCTACCTTGACTGACTGACTACACTATACCTTACTTCCAACTCTCTCTCTATATGTGTCTTACTTGTATGTAAGTGTAAGTGTAAGCTTGGCTTGACTGTTCTTCTTGGATTTCTGAGATCTTCTCTCTGGTCTATCAGCCAGATTACTTGGAGCACTTTGAACAAGCAGTCTGTACTAGTTGAGACACTAAATCCTAAATCCGTATTGCTGATCATTCAAACTTTCTCTTTTCTAAAAGTCCTTTCTCCAACTCTCTCATGTCCATTTCAACCCTTTATCCCAACAATACTCTCCTACTCCTACTGCCTTTTCAAGCTACATACAGTATGAGAAGCAGAAGAGGTTGCATTAACATTTGATACATGGGTGGATGGTCAGGTGATGCATGAATGTGAAATCATTGAGAGCAAAAATCTTGTTTTTTATATTATTTTAAATCTTCTCTCTTTACATTTTAAAAGACTTTTTAAATTTAAAAAATAGTAAAAAAAGTATGCATATTCAATTAGTATAAATTTCTTACAGCCATTTGTCATAAAGTCAGCTCTATATGTAAAGGCTATATTTTACATAAGTAGAGTTCAATTCATTAATTAAAAAGTGTACAATGAATGAGCCCACCCTGAAGTACAATTCAGTGCTTTTCAGTATTCATCATGGGATGTTAGACTAGTGACTGTGCTCGTTCGTATAATAATAATGAAATAACGATGTGTTGAAAAACAGATTTCATGGGCTGTCAAAATGTCGTTCCACCTTTCAACCGTGAGAAAGGGTTGCTTTTGTTGAAAAGAGTGAAATCTTGCTTGACATTCCGAAAGCATCACTGAATTCATCAATCTCTCAATCTCGCTTTCAACATGTCAAATCAGATCCTTCCTCTTTTTCTCTTTTTCCCTACCTGCCACAACCTCCTTCCTACTATAGAGAAAATAAAATTTCCCTGTATTTATTCACCTCTAGTAAGGATGGACAAAATAATATTGGATTGGAAGGGTGGAGAGGTAAAAAAAACGGGTCTGGTCTGGTCTGGTCTGATTCCCATGCTGCCAGGTGCACATGCAAGATACAAGGATATAACAATAACAATCTCCAGTGGTAGATAGAAAAGGTACAGTTCAAAATACAACTCTAAAAATGTTTGATGCGTTTCTCTTACCTATGAACGTACGACCTGATTTGATTCTTAGTAAAAACTTTACATAATATAAGAAAGAGAAAACCAATTTCTTCATTGTATCTGGAGTTTCCTCGGATTGAAAGCTAAAGATTTCCTAAAAATAGTAAACTGCGTAATAATAGCACACTTGCGTTGCATCTATATCTACTTACACTCATACTGTGCGTGTTCATATTTACATCTGTTCTTCAATGAGAAACCTTAAAAACTTAGAAGAAAATTGCTTTCCCAATATGCAAATTTTTCTGTCATACTTCCATCTAGTAGAGAATATATGTAGAGAAAGCAGTCTATTCACATTTTATTAAGCTGTAAATGGAAAAGAAAGAAATATCACGGGTGTTTCCATTCCAGTTATCTTTTTTGTTACTGTAAGCAAAGTGTACTTTGTTGTTAACTACACAGCACAGCAAGCTTTCTTCGGTTTGCGACTCAAGCTTAAACGCATTATTGAGTTAGATTAACCTGATCTAAATTCAATATCAATAAAGTTCCCCTTATTTTTTACGCATGTCCTACATAAAGTTTACCCTACTTTTCTTAACTCTCTTCTGTCTGGTATAATATTAAACATCATAAGTTATAAAGGACAGTGGATTTCGGTTTTTCTATAAAGAAAGAATAATTTGCCTTGATCAGAAAGGATACAGTTAAGGAGATAAAATTCAGTGCTTTTGTGACCTTCGTTTTCTAAAAGAGAAATGGGTGGGGTACATCACCAAAACATTTATCTTGATTCAGCAAACAAATATGGCGTGAGCATTCAACTCAACATGGAATACAGTATACAGTCACTATTCACTATGATGATAGTCCAAAGGATTTCTTGTATCTATTACCTGATTACCTCGAGTATTAATATAGAACCTTTGGGTCTACTAATACACAAAACAAATAACGAGGACCGATCTAGGTCAATAATTTATTCTGTAGTTGTGGGAAGAGAGAGAGAGAGAGAGAGGAAACAATAAGCAATACTGGTTGTCAGTCTAATCAGTCCCACTTTTATTGAGCACATTTAAGAATATCCATAATCCAAAACTCTAAAGAGCAACTTCCATTCTACCGTCATGTCAGCAACCACTCAAAGTTTCGCTTCAATAAAGAAAGAATTGCACCCACACATTTCTCCTATTTAAAAAGTAATGAACTTAGATTGTGTAGAGAAGTTGGCTAAAGCAGGTGAGGTGAAATACCTTTGAACTTTGAAAATCCCAAACCCTCAGGACTATAGTCAGGACTTTTATATACACGCTGAACAAATAAACATATTAATTAATTTAATCATCAAGAAATTTATGAAAACTAAAGGTCAGAAGGAAACAAACATATCCTAATTTCTAATGCAACTCGGATGAACCACCTCGGTGAAGACATATTCATTAATAATTTTTCAAGTTATGCTATGCTGACAGACCTTATATGATTTAATATTCCTTTATCATTTAACCCTACATATATTATGTACAATGTGTGCATAATAAAGCGCAACCTTTCCCCAACAACAAAAATGATAACTTGCCTGGGTTGGAAAAATATGATAAAAAATGCAAAGATTCATGTTTCTATCAATGGAGAAAGCCCCTACGCAAATAAAAACTACTGCTGCATGCATACATTATTACTATTACTTTATTGACTAAGTCATCATTAAGTGAGATTTAACCGATATCCAAACAAGAATTCTAACCAATTGAAAAGTAAAAAGGTTGCGAATATAACATAGGGGGTGCATTTTTCATTGGATAATTGATGGGCGTTTTCCTTTCCTCAATGAAAATAAACTATACCTACCTATAAATTACACCAAAATTGAAAGTGTATTTTACTCTACTCTACACATGACAATTTACAAAGAAAACGTAACCGAACCTCATTAGAAATAAAACGAAACGGAGTAAAGTAACTTAAAACGACAAAATCAAACCAATACCGTTAGCTCTTTCAATATACTTTACTCTATAATGTAGGTAAAGTAAAGATCAGTTGAAATTATAAAAACAAACAAGTTCCTCCAGTCCGTTTGAACCATTTGACAATCACTGACTGTGTACATGTAGGTAGGTAGGTAAACGGTCTGTCTGTCTTTGTGTAGGTACTTGAAGTATATTCACACAAATACAAGTTGATAGGGTAAATAAGCCCGAGTCAACTGGAGAGAAAGTAAAGAGTCCCAGACAGAAAGGAAAATTGACTGATTTTGAGCTAGTCTAAAAATGGTCTAAAAGAGAAGTCAAGGATAAAGTTAAACCGCCTTTTCTACTCTATTTACGTAGTTTACTTTCTCCATCAAACCGAGATTTTCCTTTTCTCCTACTACTTGTACACTTTCTCCCTTTTGTGGAAATCAATTCAAGTCATTTTCCTCTTCAACTTAACTCTGTGTATATAAATTCAACCCTGGTTGACTTTCCAGGCCATCCAGATACTAAATCTTAATAATAAGCTTGAAGAGTATAATTCAAGAAGAAAAGACTAAATATTTGATGTGATATTTAGGAAGAAGATTAAAAGTTAAAAGTGTTGATTGAATAATCTATTAAACACATTGGATGTTTGATCCCAGAATGTTATGCATGCATGGAATGATACGAATGTGTTATTATGGTATGGTGTCGGTGATGGTGGTTTCACTTGATGTGGTGTACTATAGTCGTGGTGGTTGGTGATGGTTCCAACCCGATTTTCTCCTTCGTTGATCCCTATAAATTTATGAATCGTTTATAACCAAAAGAACAGCTTAATACATAAAAGGGCCTTTTTGAACGACCCCACAGCATCCTTTTCACACGGATTTACCACTTCACAGAAAGAAGATGAAGAAAATTACGTGCGGCTGAATTTCTGGTTTCTCCTTTGGCCGCCGCAGTGAACCCGAACCGACCGAAATGCTGAAACAACTTTGTTTATGTATTTCAGCTTGCAACCGAATACTCTACGATGCAATATACCATACCATATAGATAATGCACGGATACTTAATAACTTTAAAGGCAAAGCACTTTCTCCCTCAGTAACAAACTATAAAGTACACTGAGACTATCGAACATGAAGGGTCGATGTATTTTAGTCTAAATTCTTTATCATCTTATTGTTATACCAGAGAATTTTTTTTTCCTCCCTTGTCATTCACAAATCTATAAATCCCATCAAAAGCATTTAATATTTTAAAATTTTAAATAGTACTTGCTTTCTTATTTTTTAGCATGCCTTCGATAAAAACTACAGATAAATGTTCCATCACTTTTAATAGCAATTAATAATTTAAATCTTCTTAGTTAGATGGGCAAAGGTTTATTAAATCAGTTCAGTTTAGGTCTGGATGGAAATACATTATTCAAGTCATGTAATTGTGTAAGCCTCTAAGGTCTGTCCGCTGTCTCTACGTATGGACTAGAAGGCATACAAAACTAGATCCGTTAGCCATATAAGGTTTTAAATACAAATATAATAGACTACGAGAAATGCAGTAAAAGGTCTGCCTTGAACTGTGTTGAAACTGTAGAGGAAAATGCCACTGGCTTGGCTGTGAAGTGAAAGTCGATCGGTCGTCTCAAATGAGATTTTTGAACTCTTCAACAGAACTGAGCCACTTTATTTACCTATGGATTACATGTGCGGGTAAACCAACCGAAAAGAAACTTTTCCTTGGCTTAAACTAAACACTGGCCATTCAGATGGAATAAGAGTGAAATGCTCCCCATATGTACATATCGGGTTGGGGGAGAAGGAAAGTAGGCCATGAGAAATTTTACACAAGGTTATGGAAAGGGTCTTGAGTAGTTTTCCATTAAAATAAATATTTTCCATTCGGTAATTGCATTCAAGAGGATTCCTCCAATCCAACTGTCCAAAAATGTTCGATCGAAATCACTTAATTGGATCGAAAGGGGGTGGCCTATTACATTTTCTAAAGAGTTACATGACAAAGTCAACTTTCTAAAGTGGAATCATATTTCGCCTTCAAATGTCTTTTTTTTCTTTTCTTAAGTTTGAAAAGTGGTTTGGCTATTTTTTAGGTCGAGGGAAAAATCCCCCTTTCTCCTTCTCTTTCAATATAAATTGATTATAATTTCAACTATCTTTGTAATCTTAGTAAAACGCTTAAACTTCATGCAAGTACTTTTGTACTGTTTGCCTATAACTCATAATAATAATAACACAGTATCTACTATCTCAAATAGATTATCCAATATTGGCAATATTCATCAATGAGCAAAGAAGGCAGATCCCAAGACACAAATTTCACTTGAGTGAACAACATGATTTTCCAAATCCAAACTGTTTATCACATCTGTAACAATGGGTGTAAGTGTTAGAGCTGGGAGCTCAAAGAGTTCTTTGGACGACCATTTGCACGAGCATTATTTCAACATTAACATTTATGAGATCCATTTACTCCTTTGGTTAATATTCCTCTGTATTGGCTTCTCTATAAAATGAAAATCTTATCCAATAATTCTGTGTACACAGAGTACATGACGACCCAATGCATTTCGCTTTAGTACACACTAACCACCCCTTTATTGCACTTGTTCTTTGCAACGCATTTAATAATTCCACTTCTTGGTGATACAGATTAGTAGCAAAGATCCTTAAACATATTATTACATTACCACTGAACTGACTACTTTATTGCATTGCAAGAAGTTCAGTCGAGGACAATATGGTATATATTACAAGGGATAATAATAATTTGTGAGAATGCTTTTGCATAAGCATTATCTTGTTGAAAGTGATGCAAGCAAACCTGGAGGAGCAAATAAGGTATTTTCCTCCTACATGTAATAATGAACTTTGGAGATAAGTCTGGTCTGGCTGGGTGCACTACGGCCGACAGAGATACTTCCGTCTTCTTCGAGGAAGCCAAGCTTCCTTCCCTTTTGATAGCGGCGGTGGTACTTCCAACTAACACCTACCACTATGTAATACAGATTGTCTACCTTATAAACAACAACATAACTTAAGGTAGTTTATAGTTGTAGTAGTCTTGTAGCATTTGCGATTTAAATTACAAAATGTGTACACATAACATCTGCTCTGTGTTCTTGGCCTGTGTTATACACAGAAGACTATGACAGTCCTTAGTTTGAGACAATTCTAAGTTATATAACTTTATTCATTCATGATTTATAATTACATAATTTAAGAAATCTTGCTGTACTTCTCCTCTACGTGATATCCTTCTTCTCATCAATCAACCATAACCAAAGACAACATTTTCTCTCCCTTCGACCAAATATACTTAGGTGAAAGCACAGTTGACAAAAGTGGAAATTAAACTTTACCAACCACGAGCAAATGTTAAAGTGAACGTGACAACAAAATTTCCGAAATCGAGCTTTACAATCAGTCTGGGCAGGGAGGAATAAAAACGTGCTGATAGAATGAGCATATTTATGTAATTAGCAAGCACCTCAAGTTCGTCTGTAATTTTGGAAACACTTTGATGTTCCCCGGACGTATCTACAATCTATATGTATACTGTACTATCCAATTCGATACAGTATAGATTTATACATATTGTAGACAGAGATAACCTTCGAAGAACTTATAGGCCATAGGCATCTAATTCTAAGTATTTTTATAACCTTTTCAAGGAGGCATATAGCATAGCTGTTATGTAATAGTTTGCATGCATTCAATTGAATGCAGTGCACCTCCTCCTCTTCCCTGCGTATTACATCAGAAAAGTACATACTTAATTACATAACAGACTGAATACAGTTAAGCGTAGGAGAAAGAGAAAACTCTCATTATTGCTCTTGGCGTTTCTTCATAACCAGAAAGTGCTCTGTGCAGAAATTCCATACACAATTTTAATGACTCTAATATCATTAACCCTTTAAATACAATATACAAGCTATAGCTTTTTAAAAATTAGAAAAGAAAAAATCTCAGACACAATTTATGAAAAGCTTTCTTCGTCGTAATTATAGAAAAGAGAAAGTGAGGCCATAGCATGCTATGCACTCCACAATATTATATATTTTCGGGTAAGAAACAAGCACACCTCTCATTACAACGTAAATTTCTATGCATTTGAGCGAGGGAGTGGAATCCGCCCTAGATCACACCATAATGTACTGCTTTATTCAAAGGTAGAGTTGACACCAACATAACAAACTCATTGTTTTATTTAAGAATAGAAGAGTGACATTGTGAAGGTGTTTCAATTCCAAGCTTTCCTCCTTGAATAGCATTTATAACTGATACCCCCTACCAGGCTCCAGTCAGAGCCTAAGATACCTACTTATAGTCTATAGACTTAATCTAAATTTCTTGTATCAAAGTTCAATGGAATTGATCTCACCAAGCCCTCTTTATAAACTTATAAGATTACATAGAGCTAAGTTACACAGGACACGCTGTTTGGAATGTTACTACACAGTAGGGTTAAGTGTATTACTAGTACTTTATGGAGACAATCCAGATCAAGACAATGGAATCTAATTTCTCTTCTCTTAAGAACCCATACCGACATAGTTAGTTTTGTCTCAGACACTTTCTTTACTTTTTCTCCTTCATCCCTTCCTTTGTTCTATTGTCTTTACAATGTTAATTAAACTGAGAAATCGTCAAGTAAATAAAGCACATTGGCCTGAATTGACTTGAATACCTTATACAATAAACAAATGCTCTAAAGCCCATACGTATTATGAGAATAATGCCAGAATTAATTAATCAATCTCTAAAGTCATTGCAAGATCAAATGAAATAAAAATTCTCAAAAATAATTAGAAACGAACCCACCGAAATTATATATAAGGAGAAAGGGCCATTCTCTTTAAAATCAAATCTTATCTTATCTCGAGCAAGTTTAAAGGGAGGGGATTTTCTTTCTTTTTTAAATTTGACTCCTTGCAATTAGTTAATTAGTGGAGTCCTGTAGAGTTATTGTTGCAAAGTACTCAAGGTGGTTGAGTTATCAGAATAATAACACTAGTGACTGACTACCACCGGTGCAACTTCCTCCTTGAGGCAGAGTCATAAGGAAATAAGGAGTGGGTGAAAGAGTTGCTTTGTGGCTCTTCAAACTCACAATCAGTCGTTGTCCTAATAGCATAGATACAATAATAATAATAACAATAATAATAGTAATAATAATACTGGTAATATTAGTAGAGGCAGAATGTACTCTTCATAAAACAATGATAGATAGAGAGAGAGAAAGGTATGGGAAAACAATGGAGAGAAAGTGATACAGAGAGAGTTGGAACAGTTGGTAAAATAAAGTGATCCAGGGTGGCAGAAGGTACTCATGTCCATGTACTTTAGCAGTTGTTGTGAACTGTTTGTGCGGTTTCCTTGTTCTAAGGACAACAGAGGCTTTCTTAAGACGGACAAAAACGGTCTTTCATCAACAAGACATTTCTCTTCAGAGGAATAATGCAATATTTCCCTTTCTCTTTCCCTTCTTCTTCCCCATGAAATCTGTCTCTCTTTCTCCAAGGGGGCATACACAAATTATGTGTTTTCTTTCTATCCAAATTATATTATTCACAATAATAATGATAGTTTTATAATTATTATTAAGCTTTGTCTTTTGCAAAGGACTAACCAAAGTGAATGAATATAAATATGTGACAGAGTGAGTGCATGGGGTGGCTCTGAGTGACTCTGACTCTGATGAGGATGATGATGATGATGATGTAAGATAGGTTTAGAGAGATGTGAAATGAGATGAAATGAACTCAACTAGTAAACTTCAGTCAAGTGAAACCAAGGGAAGTGAAGTGAAGTGAGTTGAGGTGAATTTAAGTCACAGGAATAAAGCCAACTCTTTCTCAAACTAAAGTCTTTCTCCCTGTATTATTATCTTGTACAAGATTTTTGTGGCTTTATCCTCTTAAGCACATTCTTCCTTCAGAGAGTATAAAGATGCAACGCTGATCATAAGGTATATATATACCTTACATAATGTTATTTTAAAGTCGAGAAAGGTAAGAAAAGAATGAAGAAGGGTACACTAGCTAGCAAGCTAGATAAGCTGGATTCTATTACATATCATTCCTTATGTTTAGACTAGGCACACTTTTTAAGTTAGATTCAGAAGGTTCTGGTTTTCTGCTCTTGGTCTTGTCTACTCACCCAAGCTGGTGAACCGGCACTATATCATTTTCACCGCAAAATTCCCATCGAACCACGATTTCAAAGTACAAAGAAGAAAGAACCCAGTGGTTGATGCACTTTAGATATTTACCTATAGAGAGCCAAATCTTGTTTCTTTTCACAAATTTTACAGATTGCTCTTCTACCATACCATTCTTACCATCCACAATTCACGGAGACGGAGTGAGACGGCAAGCAATTTACTTACTTGAGGAAACTTTGAAAATCTACTTCCATATATACATTATAACTTTGTAACTATTTTGGAATGAGATGAAGCTTACAAATAAAATTGGGGCATCATGTGAACAAAGATCTTTTTTTACTATTAGAATATATCTGATTAGAATGATCCAATTCCAAGATGGTATTTTTACTTTTATCCATTCAATATCCGTATTCTAACTTTTTGAGATGAATTTTCAGCCTATAAAAGTAAATTTTGTCTACTAATACGAGTATAAAAAGCTCAACGAACTCAAAATCAGCTTTGGTTGTAAAACTGTATTAAAACGAACCAGTTTTCCTCATCCATGCAGTTCAATAGTGGGGAAATTTAGGTAAATGTCAACTATGAGGGAATCACTTTTCCACCCATAAATACGGCTAATCTTTCATTTTTATTATTGTCCCGAATAGGTTTAAAACAACATATCACATATGCTTGCACTATAAAAAATAATTTCATACCAATATTTTGGCCTTGTTATAACTTTGAATGAAACAAAACACACTGTAAGTATGGGTGCTGGTGAAAGCATCAAAGGGACTTTCAACTTGACTTGCTCAATTCTCCGCCATCATCTCTTCATTGTGAAACCATGTTCAAATTACTCCTTTGTAAATTCTTGCTTTCAATTCAAAACAAAATATTTTTTTACAAAAAGGAAAATATTTATTGGAGCAAGTGTGAGGTATGCGGTTTTTATGAATAATATTGCGAAAATTTGCATGCTACCTAGTTTTGACTCCTTTTGTACCTATGTCCACCCTAAAACTTCAATCAGGAAAATTTACTTTTTCAAAATCAGTTCAAACGCTGTATTCCAATTTTCAGTGAGATTTGAAACGTACTCTCGCACACTTTCAATTGGCTTTAAAACAAAGTTTAAACTCAAATGTAACAAACAGTTTCATTGATTAAAAAAGCCTTTGATTTGAAACTATGAAACTAATATATCTATATAATGCAAAGAATATAATCCCTACATAAAACAAGGAAGTAAATTCAAATGTAATAAATCGTAGGAAATCCCTAGTTGAAATATTTAGTAGACTTAAGTGCATTAAAATCGGCTTAAAATGCAATGAACCAGTGTAATAATCTTTTTACGATGTTTTAGCAAAAGCATTAACAATCGTAAGCCGGTATTTCCAAAGTGTGGTTTTCTATCCTCTCTTTCACTTCTAGTCCATACCGATTGCATTGTTTTTCTTGTGCTTAAAAAACGTATTTACTTTACTCGTTAGCAAATCCCATGCAAGTGGCCAACCCATCTAGTATGTAATTATGCTTAGCATTTGACTGCATGTATGCTGTATACAAAGAATAGATTTAAAAATATAAATGTAATAACACACACCACATACTTTGCATGCATGTAAGAAAATAAGCTATGGACTCTTTATAGAGGGAAAAAACATCTAAGTGATAAAAAATAAGAAAAAGTAAGTTTTATCAGAGTGCATAAAGGAATCGATCGATTACACGGTGAAAAAATGGTAAAAGCAGTACTTTCTCTTGTAGTAGTAACATTTGTATGTGTAGCATAAGAAACGGAGTAAACCAGGTCATTTATAATAATACCTTGGGCGCTATTTCCTCAGAGGATTGTGTGAGAGTCAGCAAAAGTGTAATTTTGTAGTCGTGGCTCATTTTTATTGACTTTCTGGGAGCCAAGGGGATTAATTGTAATCAACAGAGAAAGGAGCTGCCGGTTCTTTTTATTTTCCAAGAGAAATATAAACCAAGAGAAGGTTCAATCTCCCGTCTAAGACCTCTACATACACACACACACTCATAATATAATATAATATCCTACCTACCTATGTATAGACCCTTTCTACACAACGACAACACTCATCAACTTACCTGTACTTATTGTACTACACTTGGTCTGCTAGTCTAGTAGTCTGGTAGTTTTTTTTATATAAGTACAAAAAGTTCTGTACGGTTTTCATATTAAATAAGAATAAGAAAGTCAAGCTCTCTCCTACTCAAAATAGTTTGTTTGTTTATTATTGTACGCGATGAAGAATGGAAGGAAGAAGTATGTGGAGCCACTTTATTAATAGCATTGTATATGTACTTCCATACATCCATATAGGTATATTTACCTGTCACTTTGGTAATAATAAATGCATCGTGACTTCATACTCTCTTATAGACTGTAAAGTTATACACTGACTGCGGGTGATGATTATAAAGCTAATTTCAAAAGTATAAAGGTCAAACTTCGTTTACATGAAATTATCATTCATATATTTTGATGAGTTCTATGCTTTTTATTTAAATACAGGTTTTGCCTTTGCCCTTACTCTACAACTACACACCTGTCAGTAATAATGACATTTATTAAAGGTATGTATGGATTGCACTGCCTATCAGAATTTCAAATGATTTCCAGTTTCAAGGATGATATGATACACTACTATGTAAGTTGGGACAACGAAAACATTAAATATAGAAAATGACACCCACAGTGCTGAAATGACATATAGTGCATTGATTACACATTTATGCATTGTTCATTCATTGATATTTAATGACTAAAAGGTATTCGCTCTTTCTCTTTTCTCTTAGGCAATTCAGTAGTAAATTAGTGGATAGAATATCAATTAAGTTTGTAATCAATGCGAGAGTTGAGAATTTTATAATTCTATCTGTGCAACTGTCTAAAGTTTATACTATACCAACGTGGGGTGGTTATATTTATATCCGGCATAATATATCACCCTATTCTATATAGTCAATAGTGTATGATTTGGAAAAAGTTGATTATATTTATGGGAAAATCCGTGCACTCCCTTTTCCAGGTGAGAATGAATGTAAAAAGGGTTTTATTGATCCAGAGATGGGAATGAAATGAGCTGGATTGGATGCGGGGCTACTTACTCACACAATAGACACTCAGTTTCTCCAACGCCTTTTATACTTGTACACAAATTATTACTTGCAACTTACTACCATACAACCCAACCAATTTTACCTCCAACTACTTACTCTACACTATACAAACCTCTAAAAAGTATATAGGTAGTTTTTTACACCAATTGATTGTGAAATGTACACAGTGTAAATTTACAACAGAGAAGAATAATAACGTCTCGGAAAGAAATTCAATATGTCTCAATATTCTTTATGAGAAAATATCCTATACTCCCTTTAACTTTTGGATTTAATAAGATGGGTAAAAGAGAAGAGATATTTTTGGTAGTGAAAGAAAACTATTAATTTAATAAATACGGTAAACTCTAGTGTATAAAATGAACAAGGTGTACAATATTTCATACACAAGAATTTAAAACAATACTATCATGATATGAGAGCTAGATACACTGATTCAGTCTGGACTGACTGCACATTGAAAAAGAATGTATAATTTTAGACCAAGCGTATTTCAGAAAAGTAAAATAGATTTGATTTCAATTCCGTATCTTTTTCCCTATCTGAATAGATCATCTTATTTCCTGCTGCATCTTAAACCATTAAGTTGAAGCTGTGTTAGTCAATAAGTATAGATATTATATCTTATATACTGAAATATTGAAGTATGCAAGCAATAATGTAGTAAATTATAAACGAAATTGAATACGTTGAAAGAGGAATCAATATCTCATTATGTCTGAATATTTTATAACAAATGAGGAGTAGATAATCTATCTATCAAGTGAAGCCAACGCAGGGAGTGAGCCACTAGACATAATAATAAAGTCCATTCATTCAACACGATATTTACTCGTCAATCTTACTTTCATCCTATATAGTTTACATTTTCATCCACTCCCTAATACATAATAATAATAATAACTACACCATATGATATTCACTCTGCATTTTGATTACGAAATAAAATACAAGTGTGCTTTACTTTACTTTAACTACACAAAGTGAAAATGTCAGCAATGCAGCCAATTTGTTGCACACATTTTAACTATAACTATTGTTAAATATTTTTTGTATCAAGATTCGAATCGAGACAAAATACCACAAAAAAACTGTCTATCTTTTTCTCTTCCTTTGTTATTTCTTCTGAGTGCAGTGCATTCAATTCAAAGTCGTTGCATTATGTGACCGAAACTTTCCAAGAAACTACATTTTCTTTTGGGGAGAAAGCATCAATTGGAAAAATACACTATTTTAGTTCTTTACTTGTACTGATTGAGTGAAGTAAAAGAAAACTTGGAGTGCATTTACTAGCTCCCACACAAACATATGGAGAGCATATATAATGCAAAAGTCAGTGACACTCTTCACTGGGAAAGTTGCACTACTACCAAACCAAGGTATGTATATAGAAAAGGTCACCCAGAATGTTATGCATTGTATCGTCCAGACATTTTTTATTTATCAGCTCAAGTACATAAGTGTTTCTTTCCATTCATTGTGCCAACACTTTTCACTAACTTTCTCCATCCACCTGTGTCAACAGTAAAGGTTGAAGTAGCCAAGCCATGCCACATAAGTTGAGCAAATTCGACATGCAGGGACAAAGTTCCTTAAATTTTGTATAAAATATAAAACAATAATATGTATTGACCATCACTTTATCTAGAGTATAAAAGTTGAAATTCAATTTGCAAAAAAGAAAGTAGGCGACGTTTTTTTGCACCTAAATATAAATATTTGACATGAAAAAAGAATGGAAAATATTGTAAACACTTTTCCTAGTAGTCAAAACTGTTTATAAAATTTATTTTGTCTCGTTTGTCACACTTTCAGACAGGAAATCTTAACCTTTAGATCAGATTCTAGACATCAGAATATTCACGTTTTTTTTGCTACATTGGATTAGAATATTTTTTATGTAGGAATGCAAATGACACATTTCACACATCTAGAGGCATTGTGCATTTTCCAATTCGTCTGCATTCAACATTCAACCCAGTCCAAGAAATTGACAATGAATACTATATAAGGGTATGAAAGAACACCCACCTGGCCTTCTAGGTAGCCTGCATGACAATGACGAAATAGTCCATATGACAGAATAAATAACTTCCATTTCCATCCACCACCACTATAACAACTATTATTACTACAAATATATAAATAATACTCCTTTTTGTAAATTTTCTTGTTAAAATGAGACGAGATTCGTGTCTAATTTGTAATAATAATGACAGAGTACAGAACAGAGTAGTAATAAAATGTATACACGCAAAAAACAATAATTGCAAAGTAAATATCCAATAGGGCAAATATTAAAATCAATGTAAACGACTCTCTTATAGCTACAACTAAATACATAAATGCTTACCCCCATATTTAATCGTATTAATGGGATTGATTACCTGTTAAGATTTGGTAATTTCTAATCAGAGAAAAGTAAGCGTGCAAATTTAATAGCATATATGACATATTTTGTAAAATCAATTTTGAAGGAATGACGGATTTTACACATTTACTTGCACGATTTTAGAGTCCCATAATTTAATTACAAGAAGCAAGCAAGCTACTTACTAAACTAAAAAGAGGCATCCCCATCCCGCATACTTATACACTTATATACTTCTATCTACAATGTAAATGTTATGCATTTGAATGAGAGATAGTCTCAGCTAAGGAATGGAAATGCCCCATTATGTCCCTTCACAATGTGCTCATCCAGCGTAGAAAATTGATAAATTGAGCGTTGAAAATTAAGTGGATCTGTCTCTCACTGGTCGGTAGGGTTAGAGAGGGAGAGATGCACAGACAGTGAATGGTATGTATAATGAAATTTGTCTTTCACTCATGCAAGTTTACTTACTTGCTCATATGAAATATTCACCATCCAATCCAAATTCATCCCTGCTAGATAGAAATGTCTCTATCCCCTTCAAATACTGACTGAGGTGGTTTTGTTACTACTACCACTCTTTCAAAACAAATGAGCCTTAAGTGCAAAGTGCACTCTTCTACTAAAGCAATTACCTTCCGATTATCGGACAAATTTCAAAGTCCATCTTCAATTTAAGACACAAGATATGTCCAAATGGTTTTTTTCTACAGTCTAAGTATCTAGTCTGTTTACTTCTTTTGCAGACTTTAATGCAACATTTGTGCTTGGTTATATAAGAAAGATTTTTATCAAATCTTTTTACTTTTGTAGATACAATTTATTTTTTAATGCTGCCATATTGAGAGTACAGGTAAAGTGGTTCCATTAGTTCAAGTGGGTCCATCACCGTATATAAGTATTTTTTAGATAACTATATACACATACACGTACTTGTGGATAAATAATTGGTGCATATTGCACTGAATTAGTTCCATTTTGAAAAATAATCAAATGAGTCCTAATTTTGATAAAATGATAAGTAACTCTAGCGGTGAGTTAACTTTTATAAATAAATGTGTGTTAAAGCTCACATAGAAGCTATGGGAGAAATATAGTCTGTAAAATGAGTATAATGGGATCGCATGGTTCCTCATCAAAAGGAATAATTCATCACCTTATTTATTTACAAATGTTCCCCTATTATTTCTACTCTGAGACTTTGGGAGAGAAAGAAAGTTTCCTTCTGCGTTGTATCTTGAGTCATTATGCGGTTTAGTAGTTCCACCAGAGAGTGACTGGTTGTAAATTTACAAGACTTATTAGTTAAAATAAAACGAGAGGATTTCTCCTTCTGCATATAGAATTTAGAATCCGGCCCATAAAATAATATTGTATTGTTTATCCAAACCAAACTACAAAGTCAAATGGAAGAGAGGACTTCTTAAGGTCTAAATCCAATTTGGCACACGGATTCCACCATTCCATCCACTCTCAAAGAAAGTAAGCCTTGGCTTGGCTTGGCAACCTCTCGTCTACCTGTCTACCTCTTGTCATACGTGGACGATAGCTCTATGCATAGTTATTCATGTCCTAATTGGATAAAATTACTCAAGTAATTGGCAGCGTCATGATGATGCACCTAAATTATTCTGTCTCTATAAATATTCACTTGTGACAAGACAACCACAATCATCCCTGTGGCTCCTTGAGTATCACGTTATAACGTAAACAGAGCGAGCACTGCACACCCGCACCACTTAAACAACTTACAACTTTAACCTTTGTCTAGTCCGTCAACTCATAAATTACCAACCTTGGTCATTTTTTATGCCCACTGATGAGAGTCATTGATGACATTTACAAAATGTCTCTCATCCACCAAAAAATATCTACCTATGTCTTTTTAAGCACTGAACTCATAAAATTTTAATTATAGTAAAGTGTGCGCAGTTTCTAAATATGAATTATTCATAAGGAGCCACGAGGTACTTTTACACCGACCTTTGTTAAAGCTATGGAGAAAATTTACCCTATAAACTTTTACTTCATACCTATGCATGCTTACAATATTCTACTTGGTCAAGTATTCAAAATATAAATATCTATATAGGTTATTAATTTCCTTGCATGAATTTTATTTACATAGTATTTAATACATCACAGTGTAGTGTGGATTGGATTGTGGATGGACAAATGCCTCGAGTGAAAGTGGAAAGGTCTTTATTATATTACAACATGCGGGTATTATGTTATGTAACAAAGGTCTAAATCGATGACTCGCACTTGTCATTTTGCAATTGACATTCGCCTGAAGACATGCGTTAATTTTATTGCAACTACCAATCAATATAATCAAAATGTACCAAACCTAAGTACAAGTATTGTATGTAAAATGGCTTAAAAGTATATGTAATATTCTGCGCCTATATTTAAATGCAGACAGGCAGACATGTCCTTGATTGCATTGCAACTAAACTCCAATTGAACTATGTATGTCTGTCCTGTCTCCATGTAAGTGATTAAAGTAGGATGCTCCGTTAACTCCTCCCGTGTAAGGGTATTATTCAAAGGATTATTGTACATACAACAGGAATAAAGTTTTCTATTGTGTACACAGTCAAGTTCCTTAATTAATATTTAACATTCAAGGGACCAAAAGTGGGTTGAAAACTTTATTTAAAAATTTAAGACACGACTCGGATTCCACTCGCCCACATCATATTCCCATTTTGCGTGTTTCACTTAATGTTAAAAATATTAAAAAATTTGTCTTCCACTAAAAACAGCATTTTTTATAAATGACATAGGACACAAACATAATATAAGTCACTCTACAACTATTCTCATGTGCTTTATATACTTTATATTTTATACGCTTTCTACACGTGTATGCAATGAATAATGTCTCATTTTAAAAAGAAAAAAACTCAGACTTTCTTCAAGGTTACCAAAGTAAAAAAGCACTTCACAATGGAAAAAACAGGACATTTTTAATCATTGAAAGTTTTTCGCCTAGTTTCAACAGAACACTTGAAAGTTGTCTTATTTTTATAGCCCTGTGAATTTAAGAGCGCAATTTAATGATGGAAACTCTGAAGAGTCATTTTTCAGAGTGTTTTATTTCATTTTTCTATGACCCTTGACCTTAGACCAGACCACAATCGTTTAGTTCGTATCCATTGGGAATTGAATTAAAGAAAGGAATGATTCATAAATACTGCAAAACCGCAGACATTAAACATTTTTAAAATGTTCCTTTAAATTCTGCGTTTTAAAACACCATGACATTGTAGCTTTAAAATTTAATCCATTACTGAGAAGTTTGTGTGAGGGATTTCTAAAGATGAAAAAAAGCTCGTGTGCGTGTGTGTGTACAAATGTGTCTAGAATTCCATATAGTGAAAGGATGATACTGTCTGTGATGATGATGATGATGACGATAAAGACAAAAGTAGAAGCTTAAGCTTACATGATGTTTTTATTCAAGTAAGAAAAATGTTGGGATAGAAGTAGTAGTGAAGAGAGTGGTTAGATTGGGTTTGAATAACAATGCATTTATTGCCTGAGGGGATTGATGGATTTCTTTTGTGGAGAAAGCAAGTCTTTCCACGTCTCATGGAATGCATACACTTACAGACTTACATAACATTCGAACCTGAACGCATTCAATCCCTCCTTTCTCTGTGTAGATCCCTCGAAGAAGCAAGTCAACTTGTCTCCTTCCACCGTAAAATATATTCAATCCTTTGTGACTTGACTTAAGCCAGACTGATCGTTTACACCTAGAAGGGCTCAGGGCCGGACCTACCTTACAACATCTCGAAGAGATACATACGTCTTCATAATAGAAACGAGTTTATCTTTGTTTTCTTACTTTCACCCTGGTCTGGGGAAATTAATGTATGTTAGCCTATCACATTTTCATCACAGAGCCAAAAGCGACAAGAGGGAAAAAGGCGAAATAACTTTGGAGATAGAAATTAAAATGCAAATTATTCTCTATAAAACTATTCCCACTAAAAGTTCTCCCTTGTTGGTTTATCTTTAGGACAGTTGGAGAGGATTCGTGTGTCAAATAAATGAATGATGTTCCTTGCTTGGGGTGACGGATTTACAGATTTCACTTTTCAAAGGTGTGAACTTTTCTTCTCTATTGTTATCTCTATATTGTATCTCTACAATAATATCTATAAGGTTAGCTTAGCACTCACAATAGAAATGGTTTTATTTGTACTCCAATCCAAGGTATTTCTACATTATTCTTACACCTAGCAGTATGACATAATAGGGTAGAGGTTGAAATCTGCTGACAGAGGTCGGCTGGGCTGACTCCTCGACTTGAGAGTTTGTTGACAATACGGCTCTGCATACATGTGTGGATCTCTCTAAAGATACAATGTGTCGATAGGGATGAGTACAAGAGGACTTTGGGAGAAAAGCTGGAACACTAAACACAAGCCATGACCTGAATCCTGGATTTGCTCACAGATTCACATTCAACATTCAAACCAATACAAATATACATCCCTTAGGTAAGATAACATATAATATAATATCTAATACTTTTACTATACAATTCACGCATCCTTCTCTCGAGATGCCTTAAGTAAATATATCCTATAGGATACATATGCTCAAATTCATATTGAAAAAGCACTTGTATTACCTCGACTGCAAGTTGGTATTACAATTTTGACAGGGTGAACAAAAAGGAAATCCCTTATAGAAATTTATGTCAATCGATATGATACAACTCTAAGGTGTATTTTCCTTCGACTATTGTCTCTAAAAGACTCACCGCTACGAGCGAACTTCTGCTGTACAACAACTTGACTCTCTCTCTAAGAAGAGAATGTTGAATCAACCCTAACAGAGGCATGATCATCATAAGCGAAAGGAAATCTTCTTCTGGCCAAGAAGAAGACACATCTTGAACAATTACCCCGTCTCTTCAAACTTTTTAACCTTTTTCATCCAATGTAGTTTAGTATGTTGAAACTTTGAAAGTTTAGATGTAACAAGGAGAGATGCAAGATAAAAACTATCTCCTCCTGTGTCTATTCAATATTGTGCAAGTCAGGGAGACGTGACTACAACGTATTTCCTAGCATTAGTTCAAAAGTACATGTTCAACATTGCAATATTTTGTCATTTCATTTTCACCCGAGAAATTCTTCAAAGCAGTAAGTAAGGTAGATAGATACCTCTTGAAGTCTACCTAATTGCAATTTCCTCACCTTGAAAATTCATAGCCCAAAGCTCCAAGCCTTTTATCTGTATTTGAATTTAATTTATGCATTCTCCGGCATTTTAACGACACCCAGACATCACTGACAGATAATGAAAAACAAGTGCCTAACTCAATGCATTACATTTTAATGACTTTCCCGTGGTTGGTATATGTAAACCCTTTCCCTATTCCATACTTGTATATAGTTTAGAGTGTATAAGCTTGTCTATTGTATTCTCTAGCTGGAACAATTTGAAGTTCAACCATCTCGTTACAATCCATTTCACACGGGGATGTAAAACACCGCATTTTCAGCAGGATAAAAGAGAGATGAATCCACCCTAGCTGCATAATTTTCTCTTTGGTCTATGTTCAATTTTTGATATCAGACTCAAACCCTTGTCATCATCATCATGTAATAAAAATTGTTCTCAGATTGAACCTTTTTCAACCTATTAGTTAGATATTTGATCACTTAATAATAAAATACTTTCACCGTGGTGGGTATAGACACAGTGCAACGCTGTGCAAATAAGTTTGCAAACTCTCTCTCTATGTATTAACTTTTTCTAACATGTAAAGCAGATGCTTAGACTGCACAATGTGAAACTTTTGTTAAGTCATCTAATCTGTAGTTGGAAACTTTTCCACTTGGCTAGGCTGATATTTAAAGTATTTTTCTGTTAGAAAAGAGAAATTATTAAGCATTTATTTGTCATCCGAGAGAGAAGCAACTTCTCTAGGATTTGTAACTTCAGTTCAGTCACAATACAAAGTTGCAGCAGGCAGGTGTGTTCAACTTTAACTTTTTTCTTTGGCCTTGACTATGAATTTTAATTGAGTTACATGGAAAAAAAACTTGGGGAGTTTGGGGACGATGAAACAGCTTGGGAAAGTTCATAATATTTCATTTCATACCTTGCATGTTTTTAACACTTTACCTTCTACCGAACAATCTATACTTATACTGCTTTTCAAAAGTTACAAACAATCGATTGTAAGGGCTAAGAATATAAATTTCAATTGTATGTAATTTCCATTTTATGATTTTGAAATGAAAGAAACAACCTTAATTTTTTACCCTGCAATATGAACGCTCAATTCAATTAACCAACAAAATTGATCGATTCTTAAATTATTGCACTTTCTCCAGAAACAAAAGGCAAATAATCATTAATTCCTCTTATAATCTCAATTTTTAGTCACGTTACGAGTAACTGTTTCAATTTAAAGCACGTGTAACAACACGAAATATCATCAACACCTTTCATAAGCCATTTTAAAAGAAAAAAAAACAAAGTAAAAAAGCAAACGTATCGTTTCTTCCATCATCCCCACACGAAATTCACATAAGGGTAAGTGACACAAATCCTTGGTCTTTTACTCACGAAGCCGTCACTAATCCATAAATGAGTCCTATGATGTATCCCTTTACCTTTGTAAAGGAAGCAGAAGAGTTTTTTTTCCCAGAGACAGTGGAAAAAATCAGTGAGACGAAGATTAGATTAGATGGGATATGAGTTGATGTGTCGTGATGGGTGGTATCTCACTCACTCCTTATATAATTCACCCTACATTCATATTACAAAAAAGACCACTCACATACTTTGATGTATTTTCACTATACAATATCTACGATTTCATTATCACAGTAACTTACATTACACCATAGAAAAAGAAAGTAGAAGCTATCTGTTTCTGTTTGTCTCCGCAGATATAATATATTATACGAATAGGAGTTGATATTTTGGCGGTACACCACACGTAGATAGTAGATAAGACTAGAGACTACATCGTGAGCAGGAGGGTGGGATGGTTATGATGATATTATAAAGGAAGTGATGGGACGTGACAAGATCCAAATCCTAACTCCAAACTCAGAAGGATATGCATTTACAAAGATGACACATGAGAAAGACAATCAGCTCACTTTCACTCGGCAAGGGTTTACTTTTACTTACACTATACACTTTACTATAATATTTCCTCTGCTTCTAGCTTATACAATAGAATACACAGACCAAATGTTATGGAATGGGGTATTCTGAAGGAAATAATAAATTTCCTTGTATGAAGTAAGTTGTAAATATTATCATCGTATTGAGTATTAAGTCACACTGCTTTCACTTTACTGATTCTCCCTTAAGGTATAAAGAATAGACAGCCTTACCAACATTCTATTAAAGAATTCACTGTGAAACCAACCAGGAGCCAAATTCTATCAATAAGACATACATTGTATATTGTATTATTACCTCGCCTTGTTCTATGTAATATTAATAGTATTTTTCCTATAGTAGGTAGGACTCATGAGTGGAGAAGAATGTTGAATGTAGAAGTAATCAATAGTCTTTGGAAATAACAGAGTTTTCTAAACACAGCACAGCTGTGTGTCAATATCAACACTAACCGTAGGTGACACTTGGCAGCTGACAGGGAACCAAAGATTGCTTCTTATCTCTCCCATCTAACAACTCTTCCTGATACAGATCAACTATCCATAGTCTTCTTATTATGACCATACCTATACACATAGATGAACTAAAATCCAAGGTAAAAAACATTAGAGAATCTCGTTCTATACTATACTAAAGTAGGATACATATGTTGGACCTTGACTAGGAAAGTCTCTGGGGAAATCATTTATCTATAAAGGACGACGACGGGATATCTGTTAGGAGGAAATTTGGAATTTGCCAAGGAAATTTTTAATCTTTATTTCCGTTTCGAAACAACTTTCTTATATTTAAGGCTAAAAGTCCATATGAAAAGACATAATAATACGTATTTAAAAACTGCATAAAACTTAAAAATTGCAAATTTAAGTCATGAAAGTTTTATTTACCAATGGAAAAGTAAGGAGTAAGGAAAACCATCTGTATCTTCGGTGAAAGGTAAAAAAACATAAGAAACCAATTGAGGTGGCTCAAGGTTATAAATATATATTGCCTCAAGAAGAAGAAAAAAATGGTCAGGGAAGAAAAAGAGACACTACGGACGGAGATCTGCTAGTTAAAGAACTAAGTATACGCAGTTACTTAGGTACATATTGGTTCATGTAGGTACATGAAAGTAGATAGGAGGTTAGATACTAGGGAAAACGTGTAATCCAGCTCAAGAAATAGGAATCCCTCGGAGACTCAGAAATCTACGGAGGCAGAAGGAAAAAAGGCAAACAGTCTCATCACTTTGCTGACAGTCCAGTTTTAGCTCAACCCTCTCTTGCAGTAAGTAAGGAAACCACCACGGTGGAATCACCACCCTGCCTGTCTCAAAAGGCTTTCTTTTTCTCCTTTTATCGGGAACAAAAGTGAAAGTGAGCTCGAACAGTTTGTATTTATACCTGGAAGAAACTACTATTTCTGTCCTCCTAGTTGTATTCACATAGTAGAATATATAAGTTAGAGTGGAAGATAGGGTAAGTAAACCATGTTAGTCCTAGCAAGATCTGAATCTCAAAGGAAGAAGGACAGGGAATCCACTCTGGACAAATGCTGAGCTTAAAAATCAGCTCCGATTTGGGTTGAGGATTTCGCCCTGAGAAAGAAAGCGATACTACCTCTAAAGTCCCAATTCAATAAAAAAAATTGTGGAAAAATTTACGACCAGGATTAAACCATGTATCTCTGATCCCATTTCCTTATACACACCGTTGACGAGTGAAACTCAACGTATTCTTTTACTTTACTTTCTTTTTTTTCTACATTTTTTTTATTATTTTTATTCTAACTCATCCACCTCAACTCTACCTGTCACATTTGCTAACTAAGGTTTGAGAATACATACATACAGGTATAAATGATTTAAGGTGCGGTTTGGAAGTTTGGACATAATCAAATTGGAAATGATTACAGGAGTATGTGTAACCTGCTTAGCATAATCAGTTTAAAAATATGAAGGTGGTGGTATGAAGTTGATTTCATGACAAATTTAAAAACACGTCTCATTTATCATCGCGATTGACAAGGCAATTTCAAATGATTATCAACTGCACTTGCAACTATTTAAATATTCAGTATATTACGGCACTTTTATTGATGGGTAATTACTCATTTGTTATCCCATATACATCAATAGCACATTGTTCAAAAGACACAGGATAATGTCAAATGTGGACTATTAACAGGGACATTTTTCTCAATTCTTGTCATTTAAGAAGGAATTCAAAGCAAATGTCATCCAGTTTTACCTAAATTTTCACGCTAAAAGTAAATACTTTAAGAGTTAACTGTAACTTTATATAAATGCACTCAAAAATAACCTTAAAACGTAGACAATTAACAAACATCTATTCTATAAATACCTCTGAGTAAATCAGCAGGGTATCGAATTCCAAAAAGGTAATAAGGTCGTAAATATTATCAAAAAATAATCCTTATTGTATTTTTCAATAGCTACTACAGAGTGAGTTCTCAGTACACCTACCTTGAGTAAAGACCATTAAAAGAAAAAAAAAGTATAATATGCTGCAATGTGACAAGTGGTATCGGTATGCAATTTTCTTAGAAAAGTAACTTTATTGATTGTAATGATATTTATTGTGTAGAAGTACAGGGGGAAATGATGGATTGGATTGGGACGTGACAACTGTAGTGGACGATGATATGATGATAGTAATGTGTAATGTATGATATCGATGACAGACAGGAGAACGCTGTTGGTGATCCCCACGGGAAGTGGAAATCATATATTGTGTAATAGCTTCCATGTTATGTTACACACCTTCCATATATCACCTATTCAAAAAGTATTGTATTGTAATAATACTATACTACTCCACCACCTTCATTTGTTCATAAAAGAGACATGATTGACACAATGAGGAACTTTTCTAACAAAACCAATCAAAGAATGCAAAAAATTTATGAAAAGGAACTGAAGAAAAAAAACCACCTTGTATTATTTACTTAGACAGCTGTCTTCCCTTAAAAACTTATTTTTTTTCTTTAGAAGAATCTCTCTGTGCACATGGTCCTCTTTCACCACACACGAGTTAAGTTAAGTTGGGGACAGTCGCATGTACTTTTAAGCAGAATATTTTCTATTTCAAATAAGCACAGTGATAGATGCTGATATTTGGTGGCTTGGTTTCGTTTCGTTACTTTTCTAAAAAATGGCCTAAATGAATTTTTTAAGAATCGATCTCATCAATTATTACTATACTGGCCATTTAAGCAATAAAATCCTTCGTCGCTACTATCCTTCGTATACCTATATATGTTTGTATGCATTAGAGGCTCTTTTGGTATTTTATTTTTAACATTCTAAGAAATGGAAAGCCACGATTTAGGTAATGTCTAGTCTATAGTGAAAGTACTTGGCTTAGTAGTTGTATTTGGGGTCAATGTATAATACACTGGTGGCTGGTGTTGATAAAAATTATTCAATCTTTATGCTACGTTGCGTGTTAATTGCTTTCTGATTTTCTTTCCTTTGCCTGTCTTCGTAATTAAACTAAGGACACGAAGTGTCTCAACCTTTATGTTGTTGTGACTTACTTGTGACATATATCTAATTACTCTATTGCCAAGGTATGCATGTAGGTAGTAGGTGTAGTACAGTTGACAGTGTACGAATGCATTTGAGTCTATATACTCCAATCCTGTTCTATATCAATTTAATAAATAAACCTGTAAAAATGGGTGTGTCAAAGTGGTGAAACCCATCTTTAAAGTTTACCATTTGACACTACCATTGGAATTAACAAGGAGTTACGATTGAACTTTGTGACATACATTACACGAGGTTTTCATTATAGCAATACATCTCATAACTTTATGTAAATTTTTACACATTTATCTCATGGGCGTTGAAACCTCTGAGCGATTGGTCGTTTAAAATTTTAAATGTATTACTACTCCAGGCATGGATTTATCGCTGTTACAATTTTTCACTTATCAACGGTGTGACAGATTTTGTCTACTATTGGCTAGTAAAATATGCATGCTAAATTTCATAATCGTACGAGTAACCTTTCTCGAGTTATCGAGTTGTCGCAAAGACAAAATGACAGACGGACGAACCGATTATTCATTCGCATAAATTGGCTTTCACGTTATATTAATAAGTAGTAGTACTTTCCCCCTAACTTATTTCTGAGTAATGTCTTGTTTCTCTCAAATTAAATATTGTAGACATGAGGTCATGATAGAATACTAGTACTAGAATACTCATACCCACTTACATACACTGTTTCTGTGATTCCCATTAAAACTATGTGTTTTTGTATGAGTGTACCTTAATTATTTTGAAAATGAGGACAAACATTTTATAATTAAGAGTTCAGGTAAATGTTCTGGAGTTCTGGGTATTAAGTCAAAATGCTATTTAATTATTTTTTAGGTGAGAATAGCTCCTCACTCTCTTTAAATACTTCCAATATTTAATAAAGTCCCTTTCGTGTTGACCCTCCACTCCAAAAAAGCCTCTTACTCTTGATGCGTGCTTTAAAGTCAATCTGTTAGCTGAGACATGCGTTTGAAATTTAAACCAAGGTTCTTCTCTTTAATTAAGAATTGTACGTGGAATGAAACTGCCAACTCATACATCAAGTATAGACTCCGCGTGTTCAATAAGTAAGCGAAAAAGAACCACACACACAATATAATTTTTTTCATCATACCTAGTGACAAAGGGATTAGATAGAATTGAACCAGGAAAAAATATGACGCAACGGAACATTATTACACACCATATGGGCACACATTGCATAGATAGGGAAACTCCTTCAATTTCAATGATTAATGATAGTTCAGTAGTTTGTTGTAGATTGTAGATGCTTCAAAGTTATTATTCGCCTATTTGGCACAGAATGATGCAAAGATGAATGTTCAGATGGGAAGAAAAGTAAAAGGAGGGTCGAGCTTAAAAGATCCAACCCAAGGGGTGAGTGAGTAATAGTAAAAAAAGTAAAAGTAAAACTAGTCAAACTTTCCCAAAGATATTCAGAATACTCATTGCACCCTTTAATACTTCCAATCCAATCCACCTTTACTTTTCAACCGAGCTAAACTAAAATCCAAGAAAACAGTCAGGAAAACATTTATTTTCGTCGTAGCCCGTGATAATAATCCCTGACTTTTAAATAATAGAAAAGTATTTAACACGCAGCAATCATTTAATACAAGTTGAAGTTTAGTCAAACATTCCTAATAATAAAAAGGAAATACCCCTGAGTCACTCAAATAAAAAGTGAGAGTTGGTTTGGCTTGCTTCTTCGACATAGAAAAATCTATTAGAAGAAGAACTCTCCGTATAAATAATTCCCTGGATCTCATCTCATGCTATGCTAAGCAACTGTACCCCATAGTCTTCCTTACTTTTAGTTACAACTAATACTTTATATCTTTCTTTAGAAGATATTATCTTATCGTTGCATTTATGTCTAGCTCATCACGTGGTGTGTTCTGCAGGACCAACATGGCATAAAATAAAATAAAACTATTTACTACCTCGGTGTAGAATACATACCCTGGTGTATATAGAAAGGGATTTATAATATAAAATTTCACTGCCAAATTGAGTGACTGTGCAGGTAAGCCATAGTGATTTCGCGTGAGGGCTGGACATAATGAGAAATAATGGGGGTAGCAAGAAGACAAACCTCCATCCTTGTTATAACAAGACTAAACTACTTCGTTATCCTCTCTTCCCTTTCCCCATCATCCAAAGTACAAACAAAGCAGCTGAAGAAGGCATGTAGGAAATTCCACGACCGTTTAGTTAAAGCACTTACTTAACAATACATCCTAGGACTAATACTACAAAAGTATATGTATATATATATACAGGGTATATAAATACTTCAGTGCATACTTTCACCACGTGAAAGTTTCTCTTTCTTTGGCTCTGCTACGTTTGACCCTTGAGGAGTTGTAAATGTGCAAGTTTGCACAAGTTGAAATCCCACCAGCCCTCGACTGCGGCTGAAGACATTGAAGAAGTGAGAATTAAGACTGCTCACTTATTACAACCTTCATATTCTAATCTGCTGGCAACTGCAATGAATCTAGACTAACCGTTGCATCACGTCTCTCCTACTTACCTTCCATTTCCTTTCTCAACCAAACTCAAAAACTACAACTGCCTACATTTCTTCACTAGACTAATTTCTTCAACCTTTTTACTTTTACAATTTCACTTACTTTTTCAACCGATGCAATATACTAATACTATCTCTCATTTTTCTTCTCTCTAATATATATACATACAGCTTTGCTTTATTTTTCTACTACAAGAGAAAATACATGGTTTGCACGATCGTCTGTGTATAATAAATAAATACATTGTAGGTCGAAGACGGATTCTTACATCTAAGAAACTAATGGTTGGTTGGTTTCCTTCAACCTTTCTTGCTCCCTGAGTTATTTTCACCCGTCTCATTCTGATTTGATTTCTTCAATAGACTTTAGCCTCCAAGACTAACATTAACTAAACACATATACATAATGTATGGAAGGATGTTTGTAGTCAGAGAGATAGGAAATTGTAGACTATACTGTAGAGACGTAGGATACAAGAACCTTTTATATTATAAGGTATTTATTTTAAGTAGAAACAAAACCAACGCCCATGATTTGTTCCCAGTTAATCCCTAGGATTTGTGCAAACTTAGTAAGTACAAGGTAAGGTTGTTACTTTCGGTACAAATAAATAGATAGGTTGCGTTTATAGATAAATAGGTTCGATTTGTAAAACGATTTCCCTTCTGTAGCAATAACACTCTGTATTTCCTCTTATAATGATAGAAAGTGAAAGGGAAAAAGTTACAAGTTCAATTTCACTTCGGGTTAGTCCGAGATGCATCCTTTTACTGTTGGCGGAATGACGTGTAGGTAAATTAAACACAATGACACTAAAGCATTGGAATTGGATTAGCGATAATCATTTCAACCTGAAGACAACTAAGTGCATTCCTTAACGTAATTGACAAGTCAGAAAGAAGCACGCAACCCCCATCGCTCTCCTGTAATATGTGTGTATTATACAAAGAATAGTACAAAAACTATTTCAATCACACTATAATAATAATAATCCTGATACAAAGTACTAACTATATTTTGATACAATAATCTATAAAGATAAACTATTATTTTTGGACTGTTTTTGGTGGTTGTAAAAGTGCGTTGGATAATTCACACAGACATTTCATTGCTTTTAGAAGAATTACTCCTTTGATGTAAACGCACAATCTTTTATTATTAAATACACTATAGTTATAGCCCAATATGTATATATGCCCAACTACATTGTTTATTCAAAAAAATTAAAATTACATACAGAGGAAAAGGAAGTCCTATAAATAACATTGTACAAAGGAAAATGTTACTCTAATATTATATGCATTACTCTGGTGTGTTGAAACTTTGAGAAATGTGGCAAATCAGGCCGTACATCCATGTACGGCTATGTATGAAGGTGATTTTTTAAGCATTTAAAATTTTACGGGCAACTCATTAAAATAATTACTGATAATTAAATAAATGTTCGTAGTTTGTTATGCATGTCGAGTCCAGTCCAGTCCACTATTCGATTCAGTCAGTTCAGTATGGTCAAGTCAAGAGTGTATAATATTTTCTCTCTTTGTATAATCTAGGATCTAATCTAGGGGATATCAACATAAATTGAGGAAAGTACAACTCATACAGAGAGCCGAAGTAACATTTAACATTAGTGAAAGTACTTAGAGCAAATTGTATCCCTCTGGTCTGTCTATATATTCTCATATAAGATATAATGTAAGAACATGACAAAATGAGTGGAAATGCACCGCAGGGTAATATTCATGGAAAACAAGGTTGAAGGAATTATAACTTGATTCATGGAAATCATAATATGGTAATGGCGTCCGGGCAGGCAGGCATGTGTTTCAAATTATCTCCCCCGTCAATAAATAACGGAATTTGAGGAAACCTAAGCGAGTGCACTGCAATGGATTAAATTGAGCTGGACAGTGTACAATGTAAATGCAACTATATAGAATAACGTGTAGTCCATCTATAGTAGTCTCATCCATAATGTCATGATTATTTATGGAATGCTCACTTATCACTAGTACAAGAGGACGATAACACGCAACGTCCCACCAACTCTATCAATAAAGAGCTAAACTTAGTAAGCCAAAAAATATCTATTTAATCTAACTCTATTTCTTCTTTGCTTACAGAGTTAAGTGCCATTTAATTATTGGTAAAGGTTAAGGCCATTTTTTCTTCTATTAAAAATTTAATTCCTCGGCTGACTTTATTCCAAGGAAGAATATTCTGTCGACTCCTCTAACAATAAGTTACTCTTAACAATTTCTAAGAGAGAAATTTTCTCCATACAGCTAAGAGATGATAAGATGTCCACATACACAACTTACTACAACTCTTTAAGCACTTGAGTCTTGAGAACACCATCCCAAGGAAAAATACGAGTGTACACCCGTCATATAAAAGTTGCCAACATGTATTTGAATTAGTTTTCAGGGTCATAAAGATAAGGAAGGGCGCAAAATGCTCAATTTGAATTCATAAAGGAGTCTTAGGATACGAGAGTGTTTTTTACATTTCCAGATAGAAAAGGGAAATGATTACAAACAAATGCATGCAATGCGTCGCCCATAGAAAATATTCATGCAAATATTATTATAGTAACTGTTCCTTACTACTCCTATGTTGAAACACATTAGATTAATATTATTGCTCACTCTAACTGTAGCGCAATAAAGAAAAAAACTATAAGAATAGATAAAGTGTACAGTTATGTTATGCACACTGCCATAATACCATAGGGAACACAGTTTCAAATTTCAAACTTGCAATAATATCTATGTATGTACACATTATATCATTTTGCAATAGTCTGTGGAAGATTCAGGCAAAACCAAAACTGCATATTGGTTTTCCCTCTGATCCATATTCCATATAGAATAGAAGCCGTCGGTAGACAAGACAACACAGAAGAAGAATATCATATCTATCTGTATGCATTTGGCTTGGCTTGGCATATGAATAAAGTACTATTTTAGAGAGAGAGAGAGGTAAGGATAAAAGTGGTTTGGTTTGGGAAGAGAAAGTCAGTCGGACAAATAGATATCGTATATAGTTGGTATGATATTAGAAAATGAGTGTATAGGAAATACACATACGATGCATGTAAAGGTAGTCGTTGTAGATAGAATGTGTACAACATGAGAGAGGTGTTCGCATCCCATTTCTAGTAGCACGTAAAACATGGAAATCTATAGGGAAATAAATTCATAGTAAGGAAGGTTGTTCTTGCAAAAGCGGAAATGGCACACCGAGCCAGCACTAACATTGTCCTCAACAAAAACACACGGTTAAACTCATCGTATAACACTGCACTTTTGTTCTTTATGGATGCTAAACGAGAATATGGATGTATCTATCTTATACTATACATTTGTATAATATCTACATAAAGACTATTATCTATATTAGATGAAGGTTAGTCCGTAGTGGTCTGGTCTGGTCTGCTGGTATGCATGTGATGTGATGCGGATGGCAGAGGCAGCCCTCACTTGGCTTGACTTTCTCTCATGACTTTCTTTTTTATATTTTCCTTGCCCGTTTATCCTAGTAACTTCCTCAGCTTAGTTTAATAGACAGTTAGGAAAAGTAAAGGTGAACGAGTTTTGCAGTCAGTGAGGAAAGCAATTCAGCTCTCTCTCTGCCATGTCAGTGACCCAGACGTTCGATGGACTTTTTGACATTTTCATCATTTACGATTCATCCTGATGAAAATCTCAATTCACCTGCCCAGCCATAAGTCAATTAAATACTTTGATGAGACTGTTCTATTAACCTGTCCTTTTCTCACGAACCAATTAATACTACATAGGCAGGTGCGCACCTCACTTTACTCTTTCACTCACCTAAAGATTTCAACCTTTTCGCATATTATTTCTTTTTTCAAAAAAACGCTTAACTGCCCCACTCAAGAATTTATTCTTTCGTGTCATTACGCCCAAAACTCGAAAACGTGTGACATTAAACCCCGGTGAAAATTTGTGAGACTGTCATTGTCGACTGCAGTACTATAATTGCTGCAACTTCCAACTTCCATTCCATTCCACAGTAGAGTTAAAAGTTTCATTAAAATCAAAATTATTAAACTACTAAACTGAGCAACCCTGAAAGTAACCTGTTTAATATCTTATATGAAATAGAATTGCCAAGTCAAGTCAGTAAACAAATGTGGCATTCATTTAAAATAGTTTCACATCGCTCACGCTAAATTCCATCTCTTTGGCTTGGCAATATTTTTCCTAATTTTTACACTAAATTCGGATATAGCCCAGAAGTGACAAAATAATACTGACTGGATGGGTAGTAGTGTAGTAATGGTAATAATATTTTTTTTTATCAAAATGTGTCACATCATTGACGAAGCTTGTTTTTCTTCCTTTTTAGTTTATATTTTTTTTAACACATACTGCCTAGCACAAAGTTCACTACTGACTTAATCTTTAAGTTGAAAT
>JAQFZZ010000077.1:0-36805 GCA_034696405.1 Isotoma caerulea | reverse complement strand
CAACTTACCATTCTTTTGGCTTCGAAGTGTTTGAAGAAGTGTAGGATCGATTTTTTGAGGTATTCCTGCCGCTGATGCCATTTCTGCTACATTCTGTATTTAATATGCTCAATTTAAAATGGAATCAAATTTTTTAAAAGTAAAGTTTTGACTGTAGATTGAGAAAGACCGTACCATAGACTCTCCATTTGGAGCATGTTCGTGGAAGTCAAGGATTGAACTGAGAAGAAATGGAATTCGATCAATTAATACGTCATGCAAAGCTTCCTGAGTCAGTTGTCGAAATCGAAGAATCATCCCAATGATTGTCATGCGTTGCAGAACATTTTCAACATCTAAATTGCATTTCAATTGATTAGAAATCTTAAATAAGAAACCTCAAAGAAATTCTATGCAATTTAATAATTATATCTTACTCTGCAACTTCCTAGTAAGATCTTTCATTAAGTCGGGCTTATCGAAGTTAGTTCTCAAAGCCATGAGAGTTTCTTTGTTGGCAGCTACCATTTTCTGTATAATTTAAATTAGTTTAGCAAGAAATTTAAGCTTTGTTTTATAATAAATAGTATCTGTAATAAGTCCGAACCTTTAATTCTGTAAGCTGGCCTGTAATCTGCCACATTAAAGTTTCATTTAGGTGTTTCATTCCGTAAGGTCCAATCAGTTCAGCTAAAGCCCGAAGTTCAGTTATATCAGTGAATTCTTCAGCACTGAAAGGTAAGGCGCCTTCAGGTGTTAAGCTGACGAAGGCTCGCTGATTAGGAGAGAAACAGATGATTCCAGTGCTGACTTTACGAAGTAAAACTTCTGTGTACCATTGGGTGTATAATGCTGCAACGGTTTTCTCCCCGTGCGAATCTTGCTGTTGCGTTTGTTGCAGTAGGACATTATTGAAAACACGTGTCATATCCAAATGCACTATATATTTTAAAACAATCAAGTTATTGGATAAACTACATTTAGTATAACAAAGCAAGTATTGATGTCTCACCATAATTTTCAACTGTTTGTAATACATTCATGTATGTTCGAACGCTAGCTAGTAGTTCAGATGGCTTTGCAATTTCGTTTGTGTCTGCATTGTACATAACCATTCCTACAAGTGCTCGAGCAAATCTGTTCTCCAAGTGCTGATGAAGATATTCTTTCGGAGCGAATGTGTATTCCCATACTGATATCGAAGGGCAGTAATTGATTGCATAACAAAGTTCAGTCAGAGCCATATGAAGCTTGTCCATTCTACACAAAAGAGTCAACAGAACATAAAATGACACTGCTTTAAAAGGTGTATTAATGTATTAATCAATCATCATACGTTGTAAGATCTTCACGGGTTTTTCTGAAACTTTCGACACCAGGCCTATTCACTTCAGGTATCAATTTATTCTTGTTTTTGTCTTTTCCTTTCTTTCTATGCAAATGTTGTTCAATCAATGCAGCACAATGCTTAGGTAACAACTGCAAAATCACAAAATTCAATAAATAAATCTAGAAAACCAATTTGATAACCCCATTTTACAATTTGAGCAATTATGCAATTACTTTATCGGTAAGAGTACACTGCTCGTCACAAATAGTTGTTATTATATTTTTGGCCTCTTTCGACATCTCCTCCAGAAACAAATTTACAACAGATAGACTACGCTCACGAATATGATGACGCTGAACACAAAAATAGATTGCAATAAGGAAATTAAAATTTTGCCCGCCTCAAATCTCTAAATAATTCAAAATTTGAAATATTTTACCTCTTCAGGACACATTTCGTGAGTACAATTTTGGAAGTGGCTACAAATTAATGGGAACGCAACAATGTAACGATTTTGTGCTGGAAACTCCAAGCACATGTGGAACTGGTCTTCGAAAATACGATTGTAAAAACTGCAAGACAGTCAAATAACCATAATTCATAATAATTCATAATTTCATAAGAAATATTAAAAATATGCAACAGAAAAAAACTTTGTATTACAGAAATTGAATGGAATTAATGTTGAAAAATTACTAGGAAAAGGTATTTTTTTGCAAGTTCAAATACAACTTACCACATTAAAGAGAGATCAGATGTCTCCAAAAGTAGTTCATCCTGGAAGTCCACCAATTTGAGATGAAAAACAGTTGTGTTCATAAGATAAGACAACCCTTGAATTCGTCCCACAGAATGTGCTAAGAATGACTGTAGACGATACCAGTCAAGTCGAATCCCTCTGAAGTCAAATATTTCGTTTTCTTCGACTGAAAAAAACCCAAAAACTGATTAGTATTTTTGCACTTCATTAAAAGTTTAGAATGCCATAATATAATCTCTTTGGTACAAACCTTGCTTTACTGACAAACTTGCTACAGTGTTGTAAATGGACCCAAGAATCATTGACTCCGTTTCCAGTTTGGCAAAGTTAGGTAACAGTTGACCAAGGGCAGGCCCATCATAACAAGACAAATACTGCACGTAATAACGTTGGATAACTTGACTGTATTTTCGAACCAATGCTAGAAAAAAGGGAGAAACAAAAATAATTAAAAATCAAGCACATGAGAGTGAAACTTTATTCATTCCTTTCCATAAAAAAGTATACGCATCATTATAATTCAAGACAAGACAACCACTTTTTGTAACAAGTGATTAACATATTAATTATCAAATACCTTTTTCGTAACATTAAATCAGTTTAAAAACTAATCTTCTGACAATCGGACAATATTGAATATTTATAAAAAAAGATTAATAACATGTATTTTTGTACAACTAAATACTAAATCATTCTGAATGAATACAGAATAGGAGCAAAAATAATTGTTACTATTTTAGTATTTAAAAAAATATTCATTCAATTAAAAAATTATACATTCAATTAATATTTCTTCACAAAAACTCATTCTAAATGAAATGAAATGAAGCAAAAATAAACGCCCAACGTGGGGCTCGAACCCACGACCCCGAGATTAAGAGTCTCGTGCTCTACCGACTGAGCTAGCCAGGCTTATTGAGAGGAGATGGGAAAGATTTTTGATAAACTCTACTCGGACCAAAAACTCATTCTCCTTTCAATGGTCCGTTTCTATACAGTGCAAGGTGAGCCACCTTTTCTCCTATTGCCAGCTTAGCTTAGCTTTCAATTTACTTTTTGTTCACCTGCAACAACTCACTGTAGAGTCAATTGATAATCTCGTCTTTCGGACAATGGTTATTTTTACCAATTGAAAAACCTTCGTCATTCCTTTTCATCCTTTTTTAGGACAGCGGTTATTTCATAACGACCTCTAACTAACTTTTGCGGCAGAAAATACTATACTGACTCTATTCCATAAAATGTCCTACACTTCAAAAAATAACGCCATACATTTAATTAACAATTAAAAACTCTTGAATTCATTTCACTCAATTAATTATTTTGCCCAATTTCAAATTATCCTAAAGACAAGGGATGGATTAAAAATATTAAAATATCCTTCAACAAACAAGCACTGTATGAATGAAATGAATTTAGTCTTACCTCTTAGTTCCTCCATGTGAAACAATAATTCAGGTAATTGACGGTCGGTCAGATCTTCAGCCGCTTTAGTCTTTCCTTTGTGAAGAGGAGGATTGTCGTGATGTCGAACAAGCCATACAACCTCATCCCTGGCGTAGCACAGCCCCATAAATACGTAAAGGGCCTAAAAATCAATCCAACATTATAATTTTTAGAAATTGAATTCAAAGCAAAGGCTTTTTATTAAATTAATTTTCACACGATAGTTTAATAACATCCATGCAATAAAATAATCAGTCAGTACCTTCGGTCCTAAAAGCCCTGGTTGGTCGGTCATAATCAAAGCCATTTCTTTCAAAGCTGTTCGATAAAACTTTCGGCGTTCCCGATGCATTAGGGCTCTAAAAACAAAAATTTATTTGCATTAAAAATACAACCGATACGATGCGATGGCATAAATATATTCTTAATTTAAGATCAAACAAATTCTTTGTACTATAACAAATATCAAAAATAGCATGGGGAAAAATTATTACGGGACCAAAAACATAATAATTAAGCTAAAAACATGTTAGTTGAATAAAAAAATTGAAAAAAATGAAAGCAAAAATAATCGCCCAACGTGGGGCTCGAACCCACGACCCCGAGATTAAGAGTCTCGTGCTCTACCGACTGAGCTAGCCAGGCTTAGATACTGGAACTTAAAAATATCTCATACATATTTCAACTCAACAAGGTTTCTCTCGTTTCTATGACTCAACTGACTATTTCCCTTGCATTTCAATGCATAAAAAATTTGATCGGACTGGACTGATAGCATTGAAGTAGCATCTGTCTATCGAACTATTTTCTTTAACACTACGCTTATACAGATGGACTACAGACTAGACAAAAAAAAACAACTCTTATTTCCTAAATACTTTAGCCTTTAGCTAAATGCATACCAAACCAAGTACAGAAAAACAATTATTTTTACAACTTGCCTACTTTCTAGATTGCAAAATTCCAATTCCATTTCCAAATGACAAATAAACAAGAATAGACAAAAAAATCTATGTTGTCTTGTTATAAATTAATTGGGTATAATAAATGGTGAAATAAGTTTATAGCAGATTTTATGATTTTCAAAATCCAAATAGCACAACAACTTCTTAATTTTGACTCACGCATTCTGTACTGCATAGTTGTAAGCCTCCTTAATTTCGGAAATACGCTTATTGTATCCTTTGATAGTGTCAAAGTATGCAATGACGTAGGAATGTGTGTATAGAACTTCATCACGGAATAGAGTAACGACCCATGATGACCTTAAGGCTGACAGCCACATTTCATCTGCAGCTGTTTGTTGGCTCTGTGTATTTAACACATGATGGCATATCATGAATCCAACTAGAATACAAAAAGTGAATCGTTTTTTAAAATAAGATTTGCAAAGGATTTTTTTTAAAGATTCACTAAGCTCTGAATTTCCTATAGCTAAGATTAAGATAACTGACATAAAATCCATCGTTCCATTAAATCCAAAGATAAATATTCACAAGGAGTTGTGTCTGTCCTGGCAGGAATGAGCAAATATCCTGGTTGAGCTGTCAAACTGAGCATTTGTTTCTTTCTGAAATGGTAGAGGAAATTAATAATTCAGTTTCATACGACTTTGGGTCATAAACACCGCATTACTTGAATAACATTTTCTACCGAAGGGTATCTGCATCAAGATTTCTTCGTGGGTAGATATTCTGCAATGAGACTAGAGCACGACTTAGCAGTTTGTTATGCGGCCCAAATTCTTCTGAGAGTTTCTTTAATGGGGGGTCATACTCCAGAATTAACTGACCCAATCTTGGAAAACTGGTGTCTCTGAAAGTAGGTAGAACAACAGAACAATCGTGTTAAATTCCATAAGCTTGTCTGGACATGACACCAAGAAATTAATGCATAAAATTTTTCGTAGACTTACGGACTATTATTTGCCATTTCATGAGCTACGTGAAACAAGCCTAGAACAGCTTTCCTGTCTTCAACTCGTGAAAGAAGAATCATCAACGTAACAAATGTCACTACAAGATCCAAATATCCCTTTGTGAGGTCGAAGTTTAATGTCTACGACAATAAACAATTTAACAATTATGTTTAAATCCTTCTTTACATTATTGAAACTAACAAAATTGAAAAGAATTAAACATTACGATGTCCAGCTCGACTTGACAAGCATCCATGATAGTAAATAGCTCAGAAACATGATCTTTGAAATCTAGTAGATCCACAAAAGTATAGTAATACAGTTGAAGGGTCTTGTTTATTTCCGTTCTGTACGCTCCAATGTTTTGTACCTGGTTGATTAAAAAAAGTTATGATCATTCTTTTAGTTCTCTCTTTCCGTTTTTTAAAAATATTTTACTGAATTAATTTACTATTAGTACACTTACTTGTTTGATGTCAATATTAGGGAACCTTTTGACGATATGCTTGATAGAGGACTCAAGAGCCTTCTCCGATAGGAAACCAGGTTTTGATTTTGCATCCCCACAAGCCTTAAATTAAGGACAAAATAAAATAATATTATATATTGCATTTCTCTAAGACCAATAGATTTGTGAATTTTGTAGTTGTGTCCAATTACAGGCAAAATGATTTGAAAATACCTTTTTGATATTGTAAAGTCGAGTGAGAAGACCCACACCCCTATCATTGAGAATTGTAAGCTTCTCAGCCAATTTTTGTTGGGTCACATCCATCCTTCCGGTGAGTCAGCCCTTTACAGGCAGCACTTAACCACCTAATCACCAATACTTCACAATTTAAAAGACTACACTGCAGTACACAGCCAAGTGTGAAGTGTCTCTTCAAAACAATTTAATTTAAAAGCACAACTTAAAAAAAGATATTTAAATCTTTACCCTAATCACTAATTAACTCCCAAAATGTTGAAATTAACTTTGAAAAATTGGTAAACAAATTAGAACATTTTCACAGCACACGCAACACTTACAAAACAAAAAATGAAAAAGGACCGGAGGGTACAGTTGACAGTGTGCACTGTGCAGTGTACAGACAGACAGTTCACAGTTTGCAGTTCCACAGAATTTTAGATGGTAGAATGGACCAATTCTGAGTTGAAATAAATCAGAGAAGCTTTTTGCTAGTTGTTACTTGATATCAATTGAATAGCAAGTGGTTTGTAGCGAATTGAGTGATTAATATCAATTAAGTTTTTATTATTTCCTTCTTTCATCTTTGTAATAACAAATCTGTGTTTATAATCAAAAGAGGCTTGTCTTTTACTGTCAATTGGGAAAACAGCCGGTGGTAGGTAATACTAAATCGGTTGGGTTCGCCCCGGGTCCTGTTCATAGATGGAATTCCTACATTGCACACCTCGACACGGACTTTAACTCGTAGCACTTTTGCCTTTGCAAATAATATTTTGTATATAGTAATAAAATGTAAAAAGCAAAGCATCTCATCTGATTCTTCTATATAATAAGTGTAGGTGGTCTTTTCGTGGTGTATCTGTCAGTCTGTGTGTATGCGGTATGAAGGTAGGATCATTTTGCACTGCATTCATCGGCCTTTATTGACACTGCCAACTTTACAAGTTCCAGCAGTGTAAAACAAACAATTGTGAATTTATAATTTATTGGATCAGGTTTTAACTTTTCTACTTTTATTCTCAATAAGGTGAGCACAAATTGAAAGTTGGGGTTTGGATTTAGCAATTACAATTTTCATTTAGAATGGATTATGTGATCTCACGTTGTTTTTAAATTTGGAATTTAAATTAAATCTATTTCCTTAAACGTGTCATCGTCATCTTTACGGTTTTGTGGTAATTTATCTTCCAAATCATCACATATCGATCGTTAATTTGGATTTGTTTCAACAAGCGTATTATGTATTACTTAGCTTTGCAGAACACAGAAGAAGAGCATAAAGAAAGACAAAGGACATTATTTTGTTATTAACAAAATTATAAAATTCTCTGTTTTTTTGTATTGGTTAGGTCATGGGGTATACTTTTGATCGGATTGGATAGAGTCAGCAGAGGTTCCAGTTTGTAATCTTTGAGTTGCAGCGGATGGACTGATCTGAATTCGAGGAACTGCACTGTGCACTGCATTAAAATTACTACGAAATTCATCGGAAGGTGGACAAACGAGGTGGCATCTCAACCGGTGATTGTTATATTAAAGGTAATTTGATAATAATTAAAAATCAATGACGAAAGAGGTTGGAGGTTTAAGATTTTGTTTTGAATATTAAGTGTGTTATGTTCATTGTGTATTCAAATCATTGTGCATTGTTGTTAATCTGCTAATACATTTTCAGTTTTAGAAAGCTACAAGCGAAAAAAAAATTCAATAGTCTGGTGATTGAAGTGAGCCGTCAATGTGTGGAAGTTACTAAAAGCAGCTACTGGATCTTAATCTTCATATAGTGAATGGTGTGAAGTTTGGTTCTTGAAAAATAATCAAGATGACAAAACAACTGAAAAAGGAGACCCTGTGTCAGCAATATGTTTACATTGCTTTCGTGGTTGCTTCATATTGGTGAGGAATTATTAGTGTACATTTGTTTATTTGTCAGCTATTATTCAAGAAAATGTAAACTGATGGATCTGTATTGTTTCTGAACTATAGGGTGATCTCGATAGCGATTGTTTTTGTAAACAAGTCTTTGTTAAGTGCTCAGCAGGATTTTGATGCTCCAATGTTTGTAACGTGGTTCCAATGTGTCTTTACCTACTTTGTATGCCTCTTTTTCCGACGATTTCGAAGCACGTTCTCTTTTTTTCCGGAAATCCAGTTTAGTTATGTCACTATGAAACGGGTGAGTTGAAAATTGAAAAAAATGTCCTATTTGTATGATTGCTTATTAAATTCTAACTAGTTATTTTTCAAATATTTGTAATAATTGCATGCTTTACTCTATTTCAGACTCTTCCGTTGTCGATTGTGTTTGTGGCGATGGTTACTTTTAACAATTTGTGTCTGAAGTATGTTGGTGTCGCGTTTTACTATTTGGCACGGTCCCTTACTACCGTCACGAATGTTGCTTTCACGTTTATGATTTTAAGTTAGCGACTTCCATAAATTAAATGCAAAAAAGTCCTTGACCGGCTAATCATATCATATTAACATTTTTATGCTTTGGAATGTTTTAGGAAAGGCTGTGTCTGGTCGTGCAATAGCATGCTGCCTTGTTATAACTTTGGGATATTTTATTGGAATAGACCAGGAAGGCATTTCTGGTAATTAAATTTATCATTACTTCCGTTTGTAGAACAAGTTAATGTGCTGTAATTGTTTAATACGAACATATTCGTGTATTTTAATTTCAGGAGGAATTACCATGAAAGGGATTGTATTTGGGATTCTTTCGTCATGCTGTGTTTCATTAAATTCCATCTATACGAAAAAAGTATTACCTGTAGTTGACGATTCTGTGTGGACCCTAAACTACTACAATAATTTAAATGCTAGTCTTCTTTTCATTCCTTTGATGTTCATTTTTGGAGAATTGCCTCAGACAGTATTTGTTACTCAAATGACAGACCCTATGTTCTGGCTTTTGATGAGTCTCGGTGGGGTGATGGGTGTTCTTATTGGATTTGTCACAGGACTGCAGATAAAAGTGGGTTTTGAACCTTCCAAATTTCTTCCATTACGGTGTTTTTGTTCATGGTTAACTCACCTTACTTTTCCTTAGGTCACGTCTCCATTGACGCACAACATTTCAGGAACTGCAAAAGCATGTGTACAAACAGTAATTGCTGTATGGGTCTACAATGACATGAAGTCATACACCTGGTGGGCTTCTAACTGGATTGTCCTGTTTGGAAGTGGTGCTTATACAAAAGTTCAGCAGCTTGATATGGAGAAAGAATTCAACAAGAAACAGTTGCTACCCACGTAAGTTAGAATTATTAGCTTAGCGAGAGCTAAATAATTTATGAATCGTTAAGTATACCTGTATTAATTGTATTTGTAGCTAGAGCTTAGATTTTATGTTTGTTGTTTATTGTCCTCGCTTAACTAACCTACAACAGTTAAACCGCTGTATTAGTTTATTACCACCTACCTTCATTCAACTTCAACTTTCTTGGAAAAGTTTTTTTATGAATATTAATTGAAAGCTACTTATTATTATTTTATTCCTTTGTACGTAATCTGCATGTGACATTATGTTCTGTTACTTACCATTGCTTTCCATCCAACTTACATATTTACAAAGTTGTAAGAAATGAGTTAAAAGTCAAAATCAGCTTAAATGGCACTCTTCCTACAGGCATAAAGACGACGACAAGGAAGACGAGGTCAAACTTCTGAAGTCCGAGGAAATTTGAAACTATTGAACATGAGGTTGGTTTAATCAACACACATCTCTTATAGTCTACGTAAATTCTGCCATCGCTAAGTCATTACATTACCACATTTAAAATTAATGATGTAATAATAATATGATCTTCTGTGTCTAAATATATTCTGTCCCAGTTGTTAAGTTTTTAAGTGTCTCATAATTGTTGTCAAAGTAAATACCTGTATAGTGTGTGTACTATTTGAATATTAATAACACAAGCCTTTGTATTCCACAAGGTTAAGTATTCATAGAAATAATAGAAAAGTTAACTTAAGCTTGTAACAGTTTAAAGTTGTAATGTAAATGTAAAAATTTAGTTCAACAATGTTACGCAACGGTGAAAGTCTGCAATACATCTGTAATATTTCCGTTTCATGCACATTTATTTTAAAAGCCGATAAACTGTAACGCATATAGTTTAAAGCTGGATTCCAAGTCCAATGATCTGTGATATTTTTTTTGCAAATAGTTTAACTGTACTATTCCTTATTCCTGGCTATGCAAATTTTTTAAGTGTGTAAAGGCTGACTTGATAGTGTGTGTCTTTACACTCTTTGTATAGTGTAAAAATATATTGTATGATGGTGCTCATTCATGTTGAAATAAGTGACATGATAAAAAACGAAGGCTTTAAAGTACTAACTAGCAAATTACCTTGGATAGTTTATAACCAATAAGCTTTTATACGCAGTAAGCAAGATCTTCATTAACGAATACACATGATGGTATTAACTTATGGAATGGAATAGGTTTGTGAAATCAAACTTTAAAATACAAGCCTAAGGCAGCATTACCATATGTACCTTAAAATCATGATTGTTTTTGTTAAACCGTTAAACATAGGGTTGTTAACTTTTGAAAAGGATGAACAGACAAAACCGTATTACAAATATTTAGCTGCATACCTAACTATGAGCAAAGCCATTAAAACTGTATTTGTATAAGTTTATATGTTATCTGTTTATGATGATGATTGTTACTATAATGATATGACCAGAGAAATGCCATGGATGACCAAATTACAAATGAATGAAAATGAACAAGAGTTTATTATATAATTATTACGATTATTGTTTTTATTCATTATATTATTATTTATATAATTAATAATATTATTATCCGAAAATGTCTTAAAATATCAAAATGACGACGTACGAGAAAAACTGTTTAAAGAGACGACGAGTAAAGAATAAACATGATTTCTTACAATGATACATTCAACAATACAACGGCCAAGGTCAAAAATGTCAATTATTTTTTTTTGTTCTGTTTGAATCTACATAAATAAAGTCAATCATGAAAAAAGTTAACAATTGGAATTATCAAGTAAGTAAGTAATAATTTAAATTTAAACTTTAGAACAATAGAAAGAGTCTACTCACTATTGTCATTACGAAATACTAGACTATAGTAATAAGTACAGGTGACAGGAGAAAATACCACGACTGATTTTGGATTAAACATCGTATATCTTAGATAGGATAATAAACGATGATAAATATTGAATTCGAGGATCAACATTCTTTGAAATCTGGCTGAACAAATTGGAAGAAGGATTTCATTTATTAGTTGGGTAGATAGATTGGTGATTTATTATTTTCGTTTGGGCATTATCAAGAAATCTCTCTATAATAATTATAATCTATAAAATAGAATAATATTGATTGATTGGATGCAAGAAAAAGATTCGGTTTTTGTGAGGTAAAAGTAGAAGGTAATATATATCGGGGGCATTTCATTTCTACGGACTGGAATCTACATTTTTAATTTTTTTATCTGTGTCTTTCATGTAGTGCTTTTACCCTTACGATGCAGCAGTTTAGCGATAATCGATTACGCCTTGTAAATGATTATATAATAATAATATGCGGTATAGAAATATAATATTGTCATATCTATTCATCATTCTCGAATCTCATCATTGGAAATCCAATCGTATTTTCGCATCATATCGTTTGAAACTTTTTCTTATCTCGTTTTTTTTTCTTTGTAACGGAGAAGGAAGGTGAGGGAAGGGAAGTAGGAAAGAAAGCTAGAAGGAAACACCAATCATGAAAGAGTAAGAAGGTGAAAGATCGATTTGAGGTTAAAGATAGCAATGTATGATAGAATGATAGATTTTGAATAGATAGACCCTAATTACCTCCATACTACAATTGTACTATTGTACAGTGTCAAACGCCTTGTTGTAAAAATTGTAGTGGTAGTAGTGGTGAGGTCCAAGACAACCATTCGTATTCAAAGATAGTTTTTACCATTTATTATTAGCAATAAATATAATCATATAATATAAAGATACGTCCAAAAACCTCCAATCCGATTTTCGTTTTAATTTGGCCCATTTGGCAAGGACGGTGATTTCTCCGTTCCCCTTCAATCAAATTTCTCCAACAGACTTAATGAACCAAATCATGACAAAAAACGTTGAAAGATTTTCAGAAAGCCCTAACTGCGATAAATAATAATATTACGTTGCGCTACGCTTCACGTATGATTTTTTTCTGTTTTAAAATCTTAATAGGTAACACAGAAAAACTAATCTCGTCATTTCTAAACTGGTTTTTCTAACCCTAAAAAGTAAAATGGAGTTTTTTTCTTTTCTCTTTAAGAGTACATCGGAAATTCATAATTATTATTACTATATTATTATTATTACTTGGTTTCATATTTTTTGTTTCATTAAATTATTATTAGCTGCCCAAGATTATCAAAATAATTCTTGATCTGATTTACCTTTCTATTTTATGTATTAGAGGAATGTTCCATTTCTGACGGTCTATTTTCTAATAATAATTTTAATCAATCGACGCTATCATTATTATTATCATCCTGTTTTCCTCATCGTTTAATCTTTGAAAATTCTAATTAGCATCTTACTAGAGCAAAGCAAAGATGAGAAAAGTAATGTTGGATAAAACTGATTTTAAAATTCTAAAATTCTGAAAAGAAGTTTCCTAATGACAGTTCAAAGTTGCTGAAAAAGTTATTTTTTAGTTTTAGAATAGTTGAATGTGTTAAATTCCTTTCTGGTATTTGTTAGTAAATTAATTGTTTGTTTTTCTCTCATTATTAGAAGTAAAAGCTCGAGTGAAAGCATCTTTCACCAATTTAAGATTTCAAGTGAATTTTACAAATGATGACCGAACAGATGTACTCGTAAGTATGACGTTCACATTTTAACCACTTAAGTACGGTACGACGCAACGACTGTACGATATTGCACTAACCTCTTTTTTAAATCACTATCGTTAGATTCCTTAACCCTTTAATAATCTATTCTACTTTAATCCCTAGTAATACCTATAGTTTCTATCTGTCTACCTAGTATAAAAGTAATTAATGATGATAAATAAAAACGAAACACGATCTCGCGACATACTGAATTTTTCTCATTTTTTTGCTATCGTTAAACAGCATCAATTCAAAAAATCAGCTACGAAGGATAACAGCTAAGTGGTTTGTTTGCACGATTTTTAAGGTAAAAAGTGTTAATAGTTTTTAAAGTGAGTGAAAGCTTCTTCAATCAATTTGCATGCAAATAAATTTTCATTTCCTGCATGCATGGAAGTTGAAGTTACTTTAGGTACTAATGACTCAACGCACGCTTTTACTATAACAAATCATAATAATAAGTTACTAAATAAATAAAATAAATAAATAATAAATAATTAAGGTAAGTCAACAAAACGATAAAATAAAAAAACAGCCAACAAAAACAATTTTAAGCAACAGTATGAATAAATTATTGGAAATTATGCAGAAAAAATATTGTGCTCATATACGAATGACTTTTTAAAAAGCCTTCTTTTAAACTTTGATTTTCAATAATAATTTAGAAAGTATTAAAACCTGTCATTTCATAAGTAAGTAGGTGGTACGTGCATTTTCAAAATCGTTTTGTAGCCAATTGATTTTTACCAAGATTGATTTTAAACTTGAGAAAAATCTACAGTTTAGTAAATTGCGACGTTGCGAGTTCGTTCAAAAACAACAATGAAGTCTAAGTCTAATACGTGAAGCTGTGTAAAATTATCTAAAATGATTATTACTTGGTACGTATATTCTATTGTTTGGACTGGAACGTAAAAAAAGTACCTTTGTGCCTAGTTATCTATTTTCTCTACAACTACGGCAGCATTATTATTGATTGAATAAAAAACTAAAAAAATGAATTTTACTTTTGTATGTAAAATGGAAATATTATTCGCTAACTAATAACAATAACAATTGAGTACCTAATGTATAAGGCTATTAAAACAGGGAGCACCAAAGTATCATTTCCAACCCCTAGACTTCCATTATTCGTATTTTCTCTTGTTGAAGAGAAAAGTTCGTTTTATGGTAAGCTGGATGGCATTTTAAAGTGAAAACTTATCTATTTTTCTTTGTATATTCTAGTATTAATATGCTAAATATTTATAATAACTCGTTCGGTACTTTAAAGTATCATGTAGCAAGGGCAGAAGGGTTAACGTCAAGCAACAGGGATTGAAAGGGATCACAGACTAATAATATGATTTACACACTTGTTGAATGCATCGTCAAACTTACTTGTCACTACTACAATACATTTAACCTAACATGTTATTTTTTTTCGCTTCCATTTCAATCGTTGTACAACTGTGACAAAACCTCTCCTTTAGATGTGACCAAGTAAAATTTCAATTAAGTCCGAGGCTTTGGTTACAAAATGTCAAGTATTCAAATCAATAGATAAGAGTCAGGAGACGCATTGGAAACCGTAACTAGGAAGATTTTGTCGTCTTTTTTCTCCCCTTGGTAATCTTACCTAGACTCAATGCTTTAAGATTTTATTGGAAAAACTTTTCTTGGTAAAAGTCAAGTCAATTATAAAGGAAATGAGAAAGTATCTTAATTCTCATTTTTGGTTCCATAATTTCGTCTCACTTCAAATTTCAACATGTACTAACTTATTGGTTTTTGACAAGCCTCTCTGCCTCTATGATGACCAAGTAAATTTCGAATCATATAACTTAGCACGCAAGATTTCATAAATCTATATAGATACCATTAAGGGCAAATTCTAAAGTAGCAAATAAATTATTACGTATATAGTCTAATATAATAGTATAATAATAATAATTACATTCTGTACAAATATCATGAAAGATCCCCAAAACCAAAAACATAAATTGACATGATAATAGTGTAATAAAATATTAGCAATTGGCTTTCGACTTGAATTAATACGTACATTAAGTTACAATCACCATAAAGTACCAAATTGCTTAAAAATAAGTACTTTAGCCAAAAAAAGTCTTAAAAACTTATATATGCAGATAAACAAGTTAATATAAGGTACTGATTGAAAATCAACCCGGTCTCCGAAGGATGCACCTAGGTATGAGTAATGTGTCTATGTTGATAAAATAATAAATAATTACACTGTGGTAATAAACTTAATTAAAACAAAGACATCAAGCTTAAATTAACAAAGGATCACGATCTTGTTACAACGAAGAAATATAGTTATGCTAAATTGTAGCACAAAGGGCACGTTTAAGTACCACCTTTACCAAATATTATAACTCTATCTAAGGACTTCAGTATTTATAAGGATTGATTGCTTTCAAGAACGCAAGACTGATGAGTGTACTAACTTCATTTTGAGTTTTCTCATCTATTATATATAAACTATTACACTTTTTTATATTACTAATGTAATAATGTGTACATGATACAATACATAATTTATTTGGTATAAGACAAAAGGAACGAAGAGATTACTAAATTTACGATAAATATTATTTCTGTACAGTTTACACTAAAGAATATTTCGATAGGTCTATATTTGTCAAGGGGAAGCACACAACATTGAATGACAACTTGTTATCATTACAGTATTGAAAAATCATCAGTATTTTTTATATGAGAAAAATTCAAAGTAAGTTTAGCAGTAATTGACATCAGAAAATGTAATTAATTTGAGTTAAAAGTACAAGGTCAACTGTAAAAGTGTGGTGTCAAGTTGCCCAAAAAATTTCTAGCAATTTCATTATTAAAGAAACAGATCAGAAGAGAAAGTGTTGGTTCGATACAATTTTAACTGTTTGCTTCTGCAGAATATTTAGTTGAATAATGATTTCTTAATTATATTCCGTAATCATAATCACCATACTATGAGTTTAAGCCTATAAAGGTTTACTTAGCTTTTGTTCATTCCGAGACAAAAAATTACGAAGAAGGAGCGATTGGACTTACATTATTATGTATAAACCTTATTATTGATTACGTTTAGCTAATTCTTTGTTTCTTTTTGGTCTTGCAAAGTGTCACTTTGATATTGAGGCAACTTCCTTTTATACCAATAGAAGATAGGTAGATTTATATAATTATTAATTACTACACAATAATATGGAGACAATATGGATGACTCGATTGAACTCATACATCGGAATTTCCTAATGCTTTCTCATTCTTTTTTACAACAATTGAACAACAATAATATTGAATGAGACTGGAATAGTATGTATGTTTTATAACAATGATAATAATATTACACTTACTATTTTCATCATATCATGCACCAATACATCGATTAGAATTGTAATTAAGATAACCATGAAATGTCAGACGCTAATTTCATTTAAACATTTTCAATTCGATTTAATACAGTTAATTACCTTATATTTATCTCCTTTTCTCTGTAGTTTTAAAGTCACAGCCGACTAACGGTTGAGTTTTTTTTCTCTGTACATAACACTTGAGTAGAGGGAATATGTTTCTTTTGGGATTAGTTAAAGCGTCTTCGTCTGCTTATCGTTTTTTTTTAAATATTTGGTATCAATAATTAATTTTACAAGTTACTTGCGTTCGTATTCTAAACCAAAAAATTAGAGTTCATTATGCTCTCGCTTTACTACTGATGATGCTGATTGAAATTTTTTAGTATTATATATCAATACAGTGTGAATCTATTGGTCCTTTGAGTTACACTTTATAATACAGTACAAGTGATAAGCATTCAGTAGCAGTTAAGGTACAATTATGTTGTACAATTATGATTTAGATACATAATGAAAAATCTAGACTTGGATTTAATTTTAAGAGGTAAAATGAAGTTATGAGGAAAAATATTCTTTTGAGAGAAAATCGTTCGAAAACTATTTAAATCAGTATTATGATTTATGACTGCCCAGCAAGTCAACTTTACTTCGATTGTATTGCGTATGTAATGTAAATGTAAGTCAAGAAAAGTACATGGGAATAAAATAGTTGAAGTAAATTTCATCCTCAGTTTGCTTTAAAGAGCGTCATCAAGCAATGTCAAGAATGAAACGAAATTGATTTTAAAGATGTAATTAAAGTCAGCTTCAAAAAGGATTATATAACTAACGTTTTTTTTGGCGATGGTAAAGTTTGTGGCAGGTATTCTTTCTTTTAGCGTGTGCGATTTAAAATTAAAAAACTACGTTTTCTTTTCATAATATATTTGGATTATTATGCATCATTGATGATATTCCCTACTAATAATAACAACAGTTAATTTGTTGGGAATATGAATTATTTGAGACTCTGAGTTATTTTACTTTATGCAGTATGTTTTGTGAAAAAAAAATCATTTGGTGTTCTGTTAGAAGATACTTAAATCCAAAGATTTGAGTAAGATATGTTGTTTTCCATTTGAGTAGGAAATTTTGTGTTCGAGTTGAGTCAGTTTTTCTTCTTCTTTTTAAAATACGAGTCAGCATAGTGGCTGGCCAGCGCTTCGTTCCCAGCGTGATGGATCGAATGATGATTATTATGCGATGGATGATGACCACCTCCATTGTTGGAGCCGTTGATTGTATTGTGGCCATGTGGAGCACCGGAGAGGAATCCGTCTACTTCAGCACCAGTTTCATGGTTCACTTTCCTCTTGATTCCCAAAGGGTTCATCAAGTTGTTATTATTCAGAGAGGTGGCTCCAGGGCTGACTGAAGGGGCTGCCCAGATATTCCGACTCTGAGAAGTGAAATTGTTCGTGTGAAGCTGTTGATGAGGTTGATGATGCTGATTGTGAGGACCCCCAATATATCCCCCCGAATGTGGGGGACTCCCCAACACCGCATTGCTCCATGTCGGCGTTGGGGAAGCACTCCCGTTTCCCGACTCCAGTAAACCTTTGCTGGAGTTCCTTGAGAAAGGAGAGTACGTTGGTGACCTTGGGCTAGAGCTACTCATTTCACTCGACCCGTTTGAGCCACTTCGTTGTGGTTGACCAAGTCCTCCACCTTGTCCGTTATGAAATGGTCGATTGTTCCCTATAGGAGAGGGTGGGTTGCTCATCCCAGAGCTCCAAGAGTTTTGCTTAAGTCCTCCGAAATTGTCATGAGAACTTTGTTGTTGCTGGTCGCCTTTCATGGATTGCATGAGTAGATCAATGAGGGCATTGGGTACTCCACCTTGTTCCAGTCCACTAGACATGGAATTGTGTCTTTGAAGATGGGACAGCTGTTGAGGCATCATCCCATGACCATTGTGCATATGATTGTTGCCATATGGAGGTGGTGACATTGCGTCATTTCCACCTCCCATCCCCCCGTGGTTATTGTTTCCAAAGATTTGGGATAGATTTTGAGGATTGCTTAGTAAAGAATTGAGAGCTTCTTGAAGATCTCCATTCATTCCACCTCTGTTTTGCATCTGGGAAGGATGATGTCCATTAGGAGTGGCAAAACCGGGTGGTGAACTCTTGTTGTTGTGATGATAATGGTTCGTTCCGAATAAAGCGTCTGCTGAGCGTCCAATCGGTGACCCACTTGAGCTGGACATGGGACTTTTCATGAAGAGTGGACTTGTATTCCCTGGTGAGTTAGGTGTGGACTCGGGAGACGAAGATTGGCCGAAAAGTGAGTACCAAACTGCTTGCAACGGGTCCCCTGGGGGTGTTTTCGGAGTATTCATTCCAGTGTCCATCGGCACGTCCAAGGATGGTGAGCTCAACCCGGATGGACTGGGGAGCAATGGGGTCTGTAATTTCATACAACAGAAAAATTATCACACACTCTTGATTTGATGGTCCAGAAACTCTCTTAGAATGAAATGCTGTTAAGGATAAATCCTTTACGACGTGAATGACTATACAGTGCAGTTAGTGAGACAGACTATAAATAAAGTTCCCGAGGTGGTTTGGTTTGGTTGCATCTGGATGCAATCAACCATTCCACACTCCCCTCATTTATCTGCTGAGTGAGCTCTGAAGTAAAAAGATCCTATTCAACTAAATGCATTTCTTTTGGCATCAATTTTTAATCTCATTTAATCTAGAGATGGGAGTGGAACGTTGGAAAATATGAAGTTAACACATGCTACACATCTATTTGCGATGTTGCAAACAACTTTTTTGAATACTAAGCTACTTTAATTTTTCATCAAATGGTGCAAATACACCAATATGCCAACACCAAATTGCTAACAGATTTATTTTTGCATAACTGTTTCTGAATCTATTTTCAAAAGTTGATTTTTTCTCTGGGCATTAAAATCTCGTATAAACGATGCAAAACGAAAACAAAATTTTTGTCACTATATTTATTGCAACTTTTAGCTTTTTAATTCACCATGTGTGACATTTATGGAATTTAGTTAGTGTGCGTCTTTTTTATACAGTACCATTTATGGAGTCCCTATCTCCCTATCAATTTTCCCTTGGAAATGGAATAGAATTATATGATTTGTAATCATATAAAACCCAACTTTGTAAGTTTTAAATTGAAATGCTAAGAATTTGACTATCGTTTGGTTTCATACAGGGCTAAATTTGTAAACCAATTTTTTAGTAAATATAACTGAAAGAAAACAAATAGGATTTTAAAGAACGCAAACTAGTATATCTTACTTCGTATCAATTATGAGATCCAATCGATCAATTAACGTATAGTTTTCTCGCTTTTACCACAATGCAGTGGAATCCTAAAATTCGTAGAATTAATTTCTGTAACCGAATATTCGACTAATGATGTAAACCTCGCGGATTCTTGTTATAAAATGTACCTAAATCTTATCCTACAAACCGCATGGTTTTATCTCATATCTTATCTAATTAACCGATATAAAACACGGAATGTAAAACGAGTAAAAGAAAACAATGATAAAATGCACGACGAATGCATAATAAAACCGCAGTTGGCAAGTATTAATTTATTTATCTACAAACATAATTGGATTGAAATACCTGAAATCTACATTTTTTATGGAATAAATCTACCAAAAGCTTCCTGACCTTTGTTTCTCATTTCCTTCTGCTATCTTAGTCAGCGTAGAATGGACACAGAGTATTGTCTAATTTTCATGGTTAATTTTAACGGTAAATTTCTACTATTTTCCACGAAGAAAAGGTCAAAGTTGCTCGTCTATGAAATAGTTAGCATGTCAGTAAAAGCTTTCAGAAAGTTGGATCGTATTCAAAAACTTAAGACGGAGTTAAAACACAGTAGATTTTATCGCATCAAAAGATTCTTAAGGTAAACCCCTGCCAACATTTTCTAAATTAATGAATCCACTCCCAACATTAAGAAAGACGTTTATAGGATAATTAAGATAATTAAAAAATGCATTTAATCCAATTCTAATACCCTTGTCTTATAAAAACACTGGGGTTAATTATCGCTTTCCATGCTTTTATTATGGCTCATCAGCAATTTAGAAACACACGGCTAGTTAAAAATTTTTATCTTCTTATCTTAGAATAAAATTTCCCGTTTGTTTTTGTGGGAATATTATGCATTTGTAAACTCACATTTTATCTAATAAGAGGATTTATGGTTACGGTCTACAGTTTAAAATCTCAGTAATTAAATAGTTAAAAAAAATTTACCTTATGAAGACCATTATTCCCATAGTTTGGAGCATTTCTATTCGAAGCCTTAAAGGCTGACCACTGATCGTCCTTAACAGATCCATTATTAGAGCCATTGCTGGCTTGGCTACTTGCACCAGGAGATAATAGAACTCCATGCGAAGGGTAAAATCCATGTGGAATGCCGTTCGGGTTTTGATCCAATTGTTGAGGAGACAAGGGAGACATGCCATTGTTAGGAGAAGCAAGGCCAAGTAAGTTGGTCAGATTTGGTCCATTGTTCGTCCCTGTGTTTAATCCTGGAATGCCATTAAGAAATTGATCCCCGTTCATACCCCCATTTCCTCCTTTGCTCATAGCTTGAAGTGCAGCTAACAACTGTTGATTCTGTAGTGCTGTGATGTTAGATGAATTATTTGGTGACATTTGACCACTTCCACCTCCACCACCTCCCATTCCATTTTGTTGTTGCATTTGTGATGCAAGCAAAAGTGTGAGTGCAGTATGTTGTGCCTTCTTAACAAGATTGGGATTTCCTCCAGGTGGTGGATTCCCTGGTGGAGAGCCGAATGGAGATTGTTGCATTGGACCTTTTTGATAAGGAGATCTTTTATTCGGATCTTGAAGACCGCCTTTTCCTTTCTGAAGATCTTGAATTTGCTGCATGATTATTGTTTGCAGATTTTGAGCGACTGTAAAATTTAAAAAAAAAACATTTTAGAACTAGCCAAACCCTTTCAATTTTTTACACGCTCTTTCTTTTCATGTATTAAGAATAAAATACAAAAATTAGCTGCGTATTAGCAGTAGCAGATAGGTCTAAAGTACCTATAAATAAAATGTGTAAAGATGTTCTTTCACAAAGAAATAATATTTTAGTTCATCCTAGCCTTCATAAAAGGATTTAGTTTATCCTCCTTCCTAACATAAAAAGAATAATACCCTGGGATTAAGAATACGAAGAGACAACTTTATCCCAGTACAATTCCACTTATATTTATTACTTGCTTGGAGAGAGCTTTTAATTTCTCTGGTGCTTTCTTTCACCCTTTTTCTCCGCTGACCAACCAAAGCACTTCACCCTTGCACAAATATCAGCCTGAGATCCCTCACCCTTTCATATAGCATAGACATTGCAAATATTACAATCAATGTCTTTGAGGTAAACCGATATAGACATATTTTTTGAAGCTTGGAGTAAGGGAAATAAAAGAAACATCTAAAAACAAGGAGAAAGCTGCCCTTTTTATCCCTTGGAGTCCAAATGATATCAATTGTAAAAACGATCTGTACCAAGAAAAAAGAGTAAATCCCCAGACAACCGTCCGTGCGCTTTTCGAATAATCCCATGATTCTATTATATTTACAATTTCATCTTCATCATCATTTTTACTTGAAGTATTGCTTTGTTCTACACTTCGCTTTTTGTTATCTTATCGTCATCTGATCTCTTTTATAAAACAATATTTACCACTGAGACTGTTTACTGTGGTTTACATTCCCGGAAATATTTTTTAACCTACATTATGAGTGCACTATATATGAGATATGATACAGGGGGAATTTTTTCCTTTCAGCTATGAATACATTTGCTTTCACTTTCAAATAATACAATTTTTAACGCTTTTTTAAGCAATCCAAATTCAGTGTTGAGTATTGACTGTTTATTTTACTGTAAAGATTTTTGATGGATATTTGCCTTGGATTGTATTGTTTACTTGATTTATGATTTTGAGGTTAGATTCTGGGGGCTTTCTTTAGAAATTGTTCATCTTTTGGGTATTTTCTAAGTTTAATCTCGATATAGGAAGATGTATAGTAATTTTTTTGTAATAAGGTTGTTTTATCATATTTTTAGGGACGGATTTTGGGTTTGATTTCTCATATTTTTTGATTTTAGAAAAGGAAAGAAATTTCAAAAAATGTATTTGATTTAAAATTCGAAGGTATTATAAAGGTTAAACTATAAATTGCGTTTATTGTATACAAACAATCAAGTAAGAAGTACAAGGGGAGTGCTCATTGAGTGCAAATACAACAAGAGAAATAAAAGCAATGAAACTCTTGGAAATGCAGTAGGAAAGTTTTATTTTGAAGGCTTTGGTCTACGTGATATTTGATCGTTGGGATGGATCAATTGCAAATTATGGTTGAGAAACGCAACTTACTTATTTTCTTACCTTGCCTATTTGTAATGGCAACAGTGTTTGCTTCAGTTACATTTTCTCCGAAAGAAATATCAGCCCATGTATATATTCCTATTGGTACTTATAAAGTTATACATAAGGTAAATACTCGTGAGGTATGTGTAACTAGTCTGAAAGCATGTATACATATACTTGCTATTTAATGGTCAATAATGCTAAGACTAATTTGATGAAGTCATCTAAAACGTATTAGATTGTTGGAGATTTTTCCTACGGTTTACTTTATTACAATAGTTAGTTGCTTTCTCCTTTGGGAATAGCAATGACAATATGTTTTCACTCAGCTATGCTACACAATTACTTTCTAATCAAATATCGGTTACCACGCGAGTAATAAATTTAGATACATTTTTTCCAGTATTATAAAGGAATATCATCCTTAAGTTCAAACGATCAAGGTTATGATTTCCCTTTGTAATCGATGTTTTAATTCAATTCATCCAAAAATATATACTCTGACCAAGTCCGAATTAGATTATCTAGAATATTTTGTAGTAAAGAGTTTCACTTACACACTGGATTTTGCTTCGCTAAGCTCTGCAACTGTTGGAATACTGCAGGGGCAGGTGGATCGGGCAAAAGTGCGCTTTTCCCTTTATTGGTCCCCTGAAATAAAATAAAGTACATAAAATAATTAAACGAAAAGTTCATTAAGTAACTTTTGCTTTGGTAGCTTTAGGTACAGGTAATCTATATCCATTAGTCGATGAAACAATTTTGACTAATTTTAGAAGTAATTCAATAGCGCACGTCAATAATACGTAGTTAAAAGTGAAATCCATACAAAATTCAGATATAAAAGGAAATCGAGATAAATAATATAAGTCAACGTGATCAAGGGAAACATCTCCTCCTACCTATGCAATAAATACTTGCAAATGCACATGTAATCTAAAATAGTGGTAACTCGATAAGCTGTGTGACTTTTAACTAAGTATTCTGACATTGGGAAATATACACGTGGCAAAAACATACTCATGAAACAAGTACGTCAAGGCTACTCTTTCTCAATTTATCGTTCATCAATCCCTTTGAAAAGGGTAATTTGATTCAAGTCAGATATCAAGATGACAAAACCCGAGCTGAAACCACACAATTATCCGGAAAATAAAGTTTATTCCAACATCAAAAGTCTCCATTGATTCTACTCACCCTAACTACCGTTTAATGATTAAAGCCTGAAGTCAAACGTAAATTCGGGGGAAAGTAGATAAGGTGGGTGGTGCACTTACCCCATCGTTGAGTAACTTCAGGTAAAGATTGATGGCTCGGACACCAGGAATATAATAGGCGACCCGAATCCTCTGTCCGTGAAGGACATATCCATCCAAACTCTGTTGTGTCTTTTCCGCATCATCTTCATTGATGAACTCCACCAATCCCCAGTCTTGAGGACATCCGTTTCTCAAAGCAATCTGTGTCCATACAATACATTCACTCGCATCAGTCAACACATTTCTTTGGTCAACAAAACACGACGGCTATTTAAATCTTTTTTTTTTCAGTCTAGACTTTTCCATAGTTGACAAGAGGAAAAATACCCTTTTTATCCTAGCTACATAATATATGACTAAGACTCCTTAGTCCATCCTGACTCAGATTGTGCCTAACGTAACCAGCACCACCAACAACAACAACCAAACCAAACCAGATCAGCCAACCCTCCAATCCAACCTAACGAAAGGGTTGGGTAAGATCTTATGTACAAAATCATATCGATATGGTCAATGATCTCGTAGTAGCTTTTTTAGTGTGGTGAAAGCTACTTTTCTCTTAACAATGCCCAGGCTTTAAGTCTCGACTGATATGTACGTATAGACATGGTAGAGAGACAAAGCTCTTTTTAGTAAAAACGTCTTAATCATCTAGCACATTCATCATCATTTTGATCTGAGCATCATCAACATTTTGAAAAAATACAAAACGCCTTCCGTTCGGTCAAATCTATCTGTATGGGGTGTGACGACGACAATCCTTTCTCGCCTACTGCCTATATATACTTTACTCTCTCATAGAATGAATGACTCTCGACAGTTTCAAAATAACCAAATGGCTTTTCCACAAGAGATGTTTTTTTCTCGAGAGATAAACCAGAATATTATACTAGAAGTAGTAGATGACACAGTATTTTTTCATTTGTCTCTGACAAGACGCCTATTTTGAAGAATCTCTTCCTCACTTATTGTTACTTCTGAGAAGAATTGCTAGATTTTTTTGAAAAACAAAATAGACAAAGAAAGACGAGAAAGGAAGGATAAGTACGTAAGGACATCAGCCAGCCGTTGGAGTGGATTGAATCTCCCTATATTAAAAGGCTCAGACTATATACGTTTTTTTTACTTAAAACCTACATGTTTCTTTTCAATCGGCTAACATTTAAAAATAGCCTGATTCTCTCGCTGTATATTTGTTTCAGCATGGATTTGAAATATAAAAGCATGTATTTTAGGTATGGATAGAGAGAATATAATGTATACGGAAGTTAGTTATTGGTGGCAATAATCCTTTTGTAAAATGTAATGTGATGTAGTTTTAACATTTGACTTTGGCAAAGTGTTGTCTTTAACCTCCTACACAAACTGGGGAACATCCTCCTGTCATTTTCTCATTATTACTCAACAAACTGCCGATTATCCCTTACATTTACATGGAAATTTGAAACAGCTTTGGCAGCGGTTGAACACTCTTTCCTATAATACTTCATTCACTTGTTAGTTAACGCTCACACTAAATATTTATCTTTTTTTACATTCGATCCGATTATCTTGTAGCCACTGCCACTGAGCTGAGGCTTCTCTATTATTTTTCTACCTAACTTCATTGATTAAAAAAACGGGAGCATTTTCTCACACCAATATTGCAAAGCTACTACTACTACTATGGTGAAGCCCTGCCAGCGCAACCGAAAGGGCGTACAGTAAATAAATGAGGTTCAATGGGGAAAAATAAGTATCGTTTGGTATATTCTACGTTTGTACTATTAGGGAAGTCTCACAGGACGATTCTGTTTGGGTTGATACTGGAGGTGGAACTGATAAAAGGCAAATGTAGCTGAATTAAAAGATCTTTATCTTAGAACTTTGAATGTTTTCCAATTACCATTTTTCTCATATCATTCATTCAATAATGATATTCGAGATTCCATAGGTAGAAAGAAATGCACAGAATAGAGATCCGTCCCGTACGATCTCTCTTCAGTGAAAGAAATGAACCTCAAATGTATCGGTGTTAGACTGCAATAGAACTATAGACTGTCGGTTGTGAGACCCAACACCACAAATACATACATACACACATACTACTATTCACTTATTTTGAAAGCTGAAAAAAATCTCACCGTGTTTTATACTTCACTGAAGTATAAATTGGTGAAGATTCAAGACATGCAAGAATATGTAGCTGAATGACAGGAGTGACAACTTGCCCAGTCGTGGAAAAATTAGCTTGGCATCGGCTTATCATCTCTGTGTACTATTATGCTTTATTGCTTCCGATAGCAGAATAACTTTTTTTTACCTAATACATAATAGTTATATATGACTCGTTCAACGTAATCAATCTAAGTCAACTTAAGAGGCGATTTAATCATGACATGGTGCAAAGGGCTTGAATGAAACCAAACCACCTTAAAGATACTAAAGAACAAAGTTGTTCTATCTTTACCATACACGCCTACTTCCTACCTTGATCTGATTACGAATGTACTTTGCTGGGAAAGCACCAATTAGAATATGAACATTACAAATGCCCTAGACTTTTACACCGTTTGGCTTCTTAACTAATGGAAATATGTGGGATTCCATACTTCATAAGTACATTCCATTCTATAAAGTTTTAATTAGTTATACTGGGTCACTGACACTTTGTATGGGGTAATTAACATTCTTTGGAAGGTGTTGGTGTGGTTGCTTATTGTTTAGCCTGCCGTAAAAATTTAAACGGTGTTTTTATGCTTTCCTTCCTTTGTGTTAAGCTGAATAATAAAATTAGATGGATAATGAAGAAATAGGTGGCTACGATGATGTATGATGTTTTATCCCTAAGTGTATAGTAAGCTGGTGATGTGATATTCAGAAAAACATAATTTTCCAGGTTACATAGGAAGGAAAAGGGAAAGTTCATTTGGTAGATTTACATAATATAAAGTCATAATAAAAAACATTTGCACGAGTTGGAGTTTCAAGGCTTTGTAATTACCTGGCAGTAAGGTGGGTTGACAATAGTGCTGAAGACACGACGGAATTCGCCCATATCGCGATAATTTGGAGGAAGCCGATCGACATAGAGGCACTTGGAATGGAGGGACCGAATGGTGACATGACTAGAGTCCAGCCAATCACAAACAGCTGTGGCGTCAAGGATTCTCTTCCCGTCCAGGGCATTCTTTGCCTGCAGGGCTGCTTCTTTCGTGACATACTCGACAAACCCATACCCTTTGCTATCACCTGAAACCATTCATATCAAGATCAGGCTTATTATTTATTATTATTATGTTGATTCCTTGTCTTCTGAGGAAAGGGCAATCTTTATTAGATGGAACGAAACATTAGTATTTTAAAGGATTAAGATAATGGTGATTATGTGAATATCTAATGAGTTTAACGACAGTCAAAAAGCCATGTAGAGTAGAGCAGTATGTAATAAAAAATTATTATGATATTATATACCTACTATAAAGAAGAAGAAGATAATAATCGAGGTAAGAATTGATATGAATTTAGTAGTTCATACTGACTAATAGACATTCGTTTATGTATGGTGGCATATGAAAATGAAACATGAAGCATTGTTCGCGTTGGACAAGCGTCATTAATCTTCATTATGGAGGAACTTGAAACTTTTACTGAATAAAGAGAGAAGACTTTGCCTCCTTCCGTAGTTAATCCTGTATAACATCAACTGAATAATGTACACTGACTCTATTCTTTGCCCTCGAGGATTTTACTCCATTAACGGACTTCTTTCCTATATTATTATACACAAATAGTAAAAGTCAGCAAGGAGAAAGGACGATATAAACGCATAACTATATTAAGTGTTAGTTTTATTTAGGCTTTTACCATCCTTATTTTTTATATTATTGTAAGGGGGAAATGAAACAAGAGTACAAGATGATTTACAAAAATGAGACAGTAATTTAATATGTTTTGACACCGGAGAAAGTACTAAGGTGTTTTTTTGCCTGGAAAATGAATCATTATAGAAATACTATTTTTATTGTGTTTAAAATTAAATCATTATTATCAATAAGGAGGATTTCTCAAGCAGTATAAGAATGTATTTTATTGTATGAAGTATTATGTTATATGAAAAAGGTGATAACTTACCAGTTCTCTCACTAATCATTAGGAATGAGCGCCTGATTTCTCCGTAGGTGGAAACAAGGGAGTTGAACTGTGATTCCGAGTATGCAAGTGGAAGTCGACCTACACATAGGAGCATTTCCGTCGGAGAGGGCACAATGGTCACCCTCTGACCTCGAACTGTAAACACGGCATTGCGGTCCCAGTCTTCCAATACCTGCAGTCAATAATCATCACATTCCATATTAGATTAAATCACCCCTACAACTACCTCTCTGGATGTCTACGCCTAGTTTCTTAAAAGAACATCTCATTTCAAGGCAAAGACTAATAAATTTCTATTTTACATTGCTTAGAATATTTTACTTTGATCCCCACGTAGAAAGTGTTATTTGTTCGTAGTCTTTGTGGTATGAACTTTCTCTTGCTTTCACTATTTAGTTTTCAGAGCTGCATCCAAACTGATTAGCATTCAAACTTGTCTAAATTCATCGACTTTCTTTTTGTAATGAGCTGAGGCAAAGTGCGTAAAAAATAAATATACTATAAAATGTATAATAAGGCAATTGTATAGTTTGTTACTGCCGTTGTATCATTGTATCATTTTTCTATAGGCATAATTGGCTGTAAGGAACTTCCTAAAAAAGTCATGATGCATGAAAATGTAACCGGAAATGTCTACATACCTCTGGGGCACACAAAGATACCCGGGCGGATCCAGACTGAATCGTCACTGACTGGACATCCCATTCTCCTATTAGTTCTCGTACTTCCTAGAATTGAAAATACGACAGGCACTTTAGCAATCGTCCAACATCCGCTTGTCTTTAGTTGACAAATAATATTATATGAACTGAGGAAACTGTTTTTGAGACTGAAGTGTTTTTTCATAAAAAGTAGAAACAGAAACTCTCGCATTATTTCATTGCGTAAGGTATGTCATTTTGACAGTAATTAATTGACAGATAGATTAGATTTGAACAACATTGTCAAAATACAGAATAAAACTTATGGCTTTCCATTTCTAACAATAAAGAATTGAAACATCAGTCAGTCATTCATTATTTTGAAGAATTTATTTTACCCTGAAGAGTGTATTTACTTGACAATCGTTCATCCACATGAAATTAAATGATATTTTCAATTGAGCTGATATTAATAGGAGAAAATGTATTTCGTAATTGTATGGAAACCATCAAATCATACTATTACATAGCTAATCAGAATCTGTCTGTCAATCACTTATTTTGCAGATCTGATTTAACTAATTCAATTGTCGATGGAAGCATAATGGTATAGTAACGTGTGTGCTTATTTAAGCTATGAATGACTTTCCCACTACCTATATATTCAACCCAAACAAAGAAGATATTCACTTGATTTGCTTAGTTGATACGTATGATACGAAGCATTTCAATTTCAATCGCATTCCATTGTACAAAAACAAAGAGAGACAAATCTCTCAACTTCCCAGAAAGGATTGGATTGGAGATGAGAACCAAAATTGGTATTAAATAAAATGATTACATTTTATCTTCACTTACAGAGATTCTTGATTTTCTAGTAGACAAAGCATGTTAGCTTTTACCCAACAATCCAACATAAGAACCTTAACAGATCCTATTGGATAATTCACGACTATATTATATCATTCATTTATTTTCAATATACGAGTGAACTCTATAAATATCATTTAATGTATTAATACTTGTACCTATCTCCCTACAATGTGTGTATTGTTCTAAGATGTAATTTCATTCATGCATTCACAATTGTGTATCCATTTGCTAATTTAATTTCCCAAAGGCTTCTCTTCTATTTGAGTATTGTACTCCAATATTAAATCAAAGATATTCTGGTTCGGTTCTCTTGTTATTTTCAGTATATTATATTTTATCCCATCGTATAAAGAACATTAATGATGGATAAAATAACAATAATAATCCTATAAATTTTCCTAAATAGGTAAATATGTGTATGAAAAGGTTAGAACACAGCAGAGGAGTAAATGAACTTGGTCCGGAAGAAGTTAATTTATCTGTTTCCAAGCATACAATTGTTGCAGATAGTTCTTTGACCATAGGAAGTTAACCTTAGCAGAACGGCAGAGAAGAAAAGTGAAATGACGGGTTTTGCAATAATAATTTGAGGTAAAACCGGTCTTGTTGATGAGAACTCAATCACTGCAAGATACTTATTACATGGTTTATTCCTATTCTGACATCATACGTGGTGTGGGTACGATGGACAAGTTGAGTACTTTCAATTCATTGCACTCTCTAGAATCAGCTAGTTGTTGACTTGGAATTATCAAAATCCTAAGAGGAGAGAGATAGATAATTTCTATGTGTAAATGCAATAGAAAAAATACAGTTTACTTTACACTGTGTATGCATATATATTTATTAGATGTGTAGCGTGCCTGGCCTGAAGTGAAAAATGGAACTTTCATTCACTTATTTTGAAAGCTGAAAAAAATCTCACCGTGTTTTAAAAAACTTTGTAAAGGTTACTGCACTCAGATGATGATCAAAAGTACTTTTACACGTTTTTACACATAATTTTACATTTAAAACATTTACATCATACGAATACATGTATTTAACTCCATGCAATGATTGAAGAGATAGAAGTTTAAAATAAAAAAGAGGTTGTTTAAATTACTAAAAGACGTCACAGAGAACTTTCATATCTTTAAAAGATTTTTGTAAATTTTTAAATTATTTTTAAACACATCTTAAACTTCAGTAAAAGACGATTATGTGCTTTTAGTTTCCCACATATAAAAAATCTTATACCAAACATATCATTTCATTCAAACTCAACCGATGATAATGTACGAATCGATTTGTCTCATTTTATTACAACTTAAACAGAGAAAGTTGACGTCATTGATACATAAAAATATGATAAATAATAAGGATTTGTGTATAATATTAGACAGCACAGAAAACTGAAGTAAATTGGTAATATTTAACTCAATTCATCTCCATCTAGTCCAAACAGATATATTTCATCGTTAACTAACCACCCACACATAATGGAAGAATATTGGCCGACTAAAGCTGTAGTTTTGTCAGAGAAAGTCAGGAAGAAATTGTGGTTGGGATATTACACATAAAATAATAATAATATTAACAATATTATTATTAGCTTTAAGCATGCAAGATTGGCTTAGCTTGGGTGGTTTGGTTGGTACCACAACTACCCGGTAGTACTTATACTACCCAACTCTACATATGCAATAGAAAACAGATCTTTTAATATTTGTATAATGACTGTGTAGACTATTTGCATATTATTATTGTAACATTATGTCTACATTGAGTAGAAGCCTTGCTCTGGAACTACTAACTGTAACTATAAGTAATATTGCCATATGATATGATATGAAAAAGAGAATAAAAATAATAGTGGTATGGCAGTGGTGGTAGTAGCCTATTATAATAGTGTAGTCAGTCAGTAGTAGTTATGTCATTTATAGCGAGGAAGAATTATGAAGTATTTCACCCAGTTGTGCACTCATCATAAAATAGGCATCTGTAAAAAAAATTTTAGAGCAGGCGAGTGGAGCTTTCCACTTTATTTTAAGCCTTTTTCCATGTCAAAGAAATCTTTGTAAGATGTGGTTTTCCCTTCTATACATTTTCTTGTCTGTCTGTCTGTCTATATCTTCGTTCTGTGTTGTGTGTGTTATGTTATTTTACTTTAATACTAACTGCAAAAACATTCAGAACACATGGTGATGTCGGTATTCGGTATGATGATGATGATGATGATGACGACGGTGGATAGAAGTTTTGGTTTTCAACCCAAAGGATAAAAACGAGGTAAAGAAAGTATGAAGTAAAAAGAGCCGAAAGATGTGATAGTGGTTTTTGCAAGAAATGTTGCAAAATGGTTCATCTATCTGGATTTTAAGAGATTCATTACACCACACCAGAACATCATCATCATGAAAATCCCATGAGTTTTATTTTTTACTTCTTCTCTATGAAATGATGAAATGAATCGCACATAACTTGTGGCAATAGCGTATAGTATGTATTATTATGTTTTAAAAGATAAACTTTAAGGAAACTGCACGAGTCAGACTATCGTTTTCAAGAGATGATGAATTCTTGACATTTCTTTTCGCATCATTTTTCTTAACTTAAAATGAGCCTTTGAACCCACGTATTAATGTATGGAACAATAAGCACACAAGTTTACATTATATAAAGCCTTACTTTTGTGTTGTGTGCGACATGTACATACATAGGTAATATACACAATAGTAATAGGTTATTTAACGAAATAAATTTATTTCACCCAGTTTTTCTTCTTTTATAAAAAATTATTTAAAAAGCTGAGTTCCAGAAACTTTCATAATTATAATAGCCGTTATAAATTGTAACGAAAGCTGTTTCTACTCAATAATTCCATGCGTGCTCTTTAAACTGGGAAAATACTTATGCATTTAAAAACAAACTCCAGGCCAACATACGGATCATTTACAGAATAAAAAGGAAACATGAGATTTTATTGGGATGAAAGAATTTTAAGTTTGTTTTTGTACCAGGAAACGAAATAATGATATGAGAAAGAGGTACTGACGAACGAGTCAGAATAAACTATATACGATTAATATTTAATTGCAGACCACTTACAGCAGTAAGATATGATTTACTACTACCAAATTTATTGTCATCTTGTCACTCATTAAGTTGTACTTAATGATGTTTACAACAAAATCCTATTGGCCTTTGAAGGTTTAAATTAACTAGTTTTAAGGATATTATTTACATGCTTTCGTGCAAATTGGAACTTTGATCTTTTTGTTGACATTTAAGCATTAAATATTAAACGCTTTAAGAAACTGAATGAGTTAATAACTAATGACAACTAATTGCAATATATAGTTTGAGTTTATTAATAGTAAAAGGAAATAATCGACAACGATTAGTAAAATGATCTAGGCAGTTGTTTTTCTAGTTGTAATCAGAAATATGATACTTCAAAGTTTAAAACTATAAAGAGCTCAAATACATTACCATTAAATCACTTAAACTTGTTTACATAAAATGATTTCTTTTTCAAAATACACAAAAAGTAATAGACTTTACAAAATTTAAAAAGGATTGAAAGCCTAAAGGCATATTTTTATTCTAGGAAATTGATACTAAAAGCCTACGTTCTATCAATCTCAGTGCGGCACTAACCGTTTGGCAAGAATGTATCTAGGACACATCGGAAATAACAGTGAGATTCATAAATTTAACAGAGAAAAACTGCAACAGTTAAATTGAACGAATAAATAAAAAAAAGACTTGAATTATCCACACACTAGTCTCGCCCTAGTAAATAAAAATACTTCCGGATTGTTCTTGATGGATAAGTTAAAGAGTCGGCAAATTAAACGCAGATTGCAAGTTAGTTACATTTACATTACATAACATTACATGTTACATTTGTGAAGAATGAAGATCAAACATCAAGGAAGTTGCGTTGGTTAAACAGCTATTATTAATCATTTAAGTTAAGTTATGAAAAGTGACGATATTTTCCACACTTTCAAAGATAAAAGATGCAAAGAGACACATGGCTTAGTTACTTACATAAATGTTTTGGGAAGTTTATGAGTCTATGATAATATGATAAAAGACCTTTAGTAACTATATAGTAGCCAAAGCTCATGAATGTTTGAAAGTATGAATGTTACACTCTCGTAAATTGGAGGTGACGGACGGAGGCGATGGGAGATAGATAACCCACTTGTCAGAAAAGACTAGGAAGAAAGACTAAAGTTAAAATTATGACAGAAGAAGACAGGAGAAGATTCATCGAGGACAAATGTACGTTCCTCGGGGGAACTTAACCATGTAAAAAGTCAATCTTATGAATGTCTCAGTGGTAAATAGTGATGAGGATCATTTCCAAATTGCTCCCAGCTACTTTTAAAGCGTGAATTTCCTCATTTTCTAATAACGACATAAGAGAAGAGTTCATCCAGAGTAAATTTCACTCAGTTGACATCTCTTTGTTGACTTCATTTAAAGCCTCTGACCAGATCAGACCACAATATAATTGTATTGTATTATGTTTGGCTTGGCAATGGGAGTCATTCCAGTGTAATAATGAGTATATAGTCTTATATAGTATTTCTCTTATTTCCGTGTGGTGTGGTGTGGTTAGCCTTGTGAAAGAAGTAATGTGTGTAAAATGTACTTTGGATCATGATGCAGTTACTTATTTGTGTACTATATACAAGTACATATAATACCAACTCTGACTTCTGACTGAGTACTTCACCTCGAATCCTGTCAAATGAAGGATTTACTGGGGCTGTGACAATATTTGCTTAACGTCTCTGAAATTAAAGACGCCGAAGGTTATTTCGGTAAAAAGACGATGGCAGCTGATTTTCTCATCACTCTGGTACATCACTATCATACATTCATTTGTATATCTTATAAAGTTATAAGCTGGAACGTATAATGTAAGGAACTTCAATAGAGATGATGATTATTCCATTTCGCAAACTGATACTCGTATGTATGAGTATTTTCGCTGTGTATTTTGTATTTGTGGTTCCATATCAATATCAATGATGAGCTCATAAAACAACTCAGCTTGGCAATCTCAAATTAAGTAGTAAATGATACGGTACATCTAACCCGCTTTAGCTAAAGTAGTATCTAATGAAAAACCCGAATTCGGACAAAACTTATGGGAGGAATGTTATACATTACATGCCACGCGGTTAACTATTTTATGATACAATATAGCTTAACTTAGTGGTGTGTGCTTGGCTTGGTTGGTATAATAGTACAATATTGAATGTGTAAAATAAGTAGGAAATGTTGTACGCTAATAGCATGCGGCTGAAAGCTAATATTTGTTCAATTTGATTAATTATATTTGCATCAGAATTTAAGTGAAAAGATACGAGTTAGAAATTTAGCGCACAACTTAACTCCCTAAGGTTTTGACTCTTTGTTAGATGTTGGATATGCGTAGCCGTTTCAATCCGATACAAATAAATTATCTTGCCTAAGTAAATTACTCAGCCGAGTCCCCTTTTGTAAGTATCATCTACGAATACGATCTACGTTTGAAAATGATAAACACCAAAAAGTAAATATGAAATAGGATCCTTTCGACCACTTTGACAGCTTTACGCATTTCCTAATTCTTCCAATTTAATTTCATTTATTGGATTTACATTTAAGTCCTATAATGTGAGATTAACATCCTGTAAAATATATCCTTTCTAGAGTAAAAGCGCCCAGTTGGTTTCTTCCAATTAATTTCTATTTAGCTATCATCTACGTCTAAAGAGAAGTTGAAAACCCCTTCACTAATTATAAGGCAGGTGAGTGCGGTATATGTAATAAGAAGAGAGAATTAAATAGACATGCATCTCTAAAACTTATACTCATTATTCTACGATGATAAGTAGAAGTGGCTTTTGCATTATTATTAACTTGTCTCATTCAAATTTCAAATAAGCAACTTATCATGCTGTTGAGGAAGGGAGTCACTCACGAGAAAAAAGGAAAGTATGAGTTAACCTTTCTCCAAGCAAAGGGTCAAAGTCTTGTCTTTTGTCTCTGACTGAACATTGTTTGCCATCAGGAAGTTCTATTCTTCACCTCACCTAACTCAAGAGTAAAACAAGTAACAAAGTAAAGTAAAACAAATGAGACAGGAGATTGTGTGAGAATTTCAAAATAATATGCCCTGACATAATATCCGTGTCCTCTTGTACAAATTTCATTTGTCAACATTAGGTGTGAAAATAGAAATGGAAATCAGCCCCAGTGATAAATATCACATAGAACCTAGAGGGAATAACAACAGAGATTGTAAGTATTATATAATATCATACAGTTGATATTATATAAAGTTTAATGTAGAGGTGAGTCACAATGTGGAAGAGTTGACTTTGGACCTTTAAGGTTGATATTGACATGACCTCTTACAAAGTGTATGTATGTGTGGCAGTAATAACGCCTCTATTAGCTTTCGACTCTGTTTTGTGGTCTCTGACGAATGGTTTTGGTTGGAAAGAAGTTGTGTTCTTTAGGCCAGAGATTGGCTCAGGTTTACTCAACTCACGTCTACAAGCTCAAAGGATTAGGCTTAGCATCACAGATATCTACTTTCTCCAGAAATCCTCACCTCATGAACTTTCTCTAGTGAGGCAGAAACATTTTAGGATGTATTATCTATATCTATTAGTAACTTTGTATTGATATCTATTCATTATAATGATCTCTATCACCTTACAAAGTTGTACATTTTATATTCTAAATAAATATACTTGATGGACCCTAAATTATATAACCCAGGAGATTTTTTTTGTAAGGTGAGAAGGAAGTTTCACTTGCAAGCATTTAATCATCTTATGTATACACACACTGAATGCTTCAAGTAATTAAAGTATTAGTGCATAGTGAGAAAAATACTTCCATTTGCAGTTTAAAGGTAACGTGATCTATTCTCTAGAGAAAAAAATTAAGGATTAATTTTCACATGAAAAACACGTGAGAAGAGAGAGACTAGTAAATATTCGATACATAACTTACCCAGACTAGAAAAGGGGTTAGTGAACACTTAAACTACTTAAACTTGCAAACAATATGTATATACAAGTAGAAGATGTAAGTAGAAGTCGGGAAA
>JAQFZZ010000076.1:0-37189 GCA_034696405.1 Isotoma caerulea | reverse complement strand
TCGAGCCCGGTACGGCCCTTCGGGCCGTCCGGCCTGGAAACTTAAATCCATACGAATCCACCTTTTGTTTGGGCCTGGAAGGCGATACGAATCCGCACTCTGATGTAACATTTTTAAATGAAAATTTATAGGCATATCTGTAAAGATCGTAAATGTGTTTTACTTTTTACTCTTTCTTACCTTTTTATATTGAAAGTTGTTATTACTGTTTGAAAAGTTACTTTTAGTTTGTACTATTTGAGTTAAGCTTTAATTTAAATCCTAATACGCAACAAAATCTCAAATGTGTCAGTCAGTATGGAATGGAATGAGCGTAAATTGTTTGAAGTCATTGTTAGATGTGACTTTGTCTGTTAGGTCGTGTACATAGTACATATCCTGAATGGTGACGACATTTTTTACACTAGAATTCAGAATTAGAGCAGGAATGGCCATTAGTTGCAGAAATACAAATACACTCTCTTGTACGCATCCGTACCAGACCACAATGTTAAAATTTAAAAAGCTCTTCCGTGTTTTTGGTTATATCGAGAATGGAAACGACATAACAGGGACAAATAAATATGTCACAACTTTTTATTTTAAAAAATACATTTAAATTATAGAGATTGAGTATATACGCAGATCAATTGTATTTGGAAAAGTATTTAAGAATATTCTGAATTTAGGATATAAACGAAAAGATATTTTGCAATTCCTACAAAGAAATTATTTTATATTTTACATGCAAATTGTATAGATTTTTATTTTATCTCAAAGCGTAGTATCATATAAATATGTCCAGGAGTCAGGACAGCTTATCAGTAGTTGGTACATGTTTCGATAAGCACAAATTTTCATTCGAGAATAACAAAAATGTATTTATAGCAAATCACTGGACTGATTGCATTGTAAAGACCAATCATATTTTGCGACTTGATGACCGATGCATAACTTTTGTATTCTTAGAAAGGTTATTTGAATACGCAAAAAAAGCATAATTAAATCTCACAGATTTATTCATATTTAGAGCAAAAGCGCAACTATAAAAGTAATTATATAGTCCTGTTTTACTTTAAATGTAAAAGCTTGTCAGTACCATTCCATTACGTTCTTTCCATTCAAGTATTTAGCTAACGTTCATTACTACTAACTACGAGCAAATAAATTAGTTCGTCATTTTGTGCGCATCATAATGGTATTTGTCTAGTCTGTTTCTATTGTCTGTCTAATACCACCACCACCACCACATCACCCGTCAATTGAACTGAGGTGACTCTGACCCTCAAAATATTGGAGAACCGTAATAAAATTGTCTGAAACAAAATTAGGCAGAGACTGTAGGCTAAAAGGGTTATATAGATAGGGGTTTTATTTAACTTTATAGGATTATAGGATAAATTGTACTTGTGCCAACTTTTGGGCAAGTTCATATGTATGCGATTTCTGTTTTTATGGAGATGCACACACACATTCTGGATGGATGGACGCATTTGAGGATATCTTTATCTCGGCTTGGGTTAATATTATGACTTGATGAGTGCAGTCAGTGTACGTAGTACAGTTTTGTAAATTACACAGGCTGTACTCCTATCTGTAACAAAACTAATACTTTAGGTAGGTGTTAGTATTGGATGAGTGACAAACTTAATGAGATTTTACTTCACTTAATACTTCCGAGTTCGACTAAAATAAAATACATCCTTAACCTGACTGACTGGCTTGGCTTGGCTTGGTGTCTGGGTGGCTGGATATTATTGTATCATCGTATAATATAGGGATGGATAATGTATTTGCAATTGCAAATACTATTTATCCACCTTTTAACGAACTTGGTAGGTAGGTATGAATCTGTGTAAAGATAATACTTTGGGTTTCGGAGGAAATTCGAAAATGTTTATTCTTCAACGACTGATCTGATCATGAATCTCGTTTAAGATTTTTCCACAATTTATTTTAACCTCATTAAGTCATGGGGAAAAATAAAACTCTTTTTTTTCTAAAGCGTAAAAGAAATATTTCCCCCGTAATTTCTGAACAGTAGAAAAATCTCCTCGCTAATACTTCTTTCCCCCAGCGTCTCAGCCTCTGTCTACTCCTCTAAGTTCTTCTTCAGCCTCTTGTACAGAGTACTAATGAGTTTTTGATTAGTTTCATCACAGCTTGTAATGTATTGTCTATATACCTTAATTCTTACTCATCTCTCGATCATATCAATTTCATTCATTCAACATTAAAACACAGAAAACAAAAATGTATAGTAACAAGAGTAGTATTCTATAGAGAATTAGGAGAGAAAAAGATAATAATGATTGCAAACAGGTCATGAGGTCAGATGGGATTTTTATTCGGAGGAATCTAGAAAAATGGCAAAACGAGAAATGATTTGAGTCTTATATGTCTTACTAAATAAATATTATTTCCTCTGTAGAAGCAAAAAACAGAGGTGATGTGATATTTCCACTTTTTCCTTACTTTCTTTAAGGAAAGAGATCAATGTCCTAGATGGATTGGATAGAGCAATGTCATAGTATGTCACATTCAAGGTGGAAATTCTTTTTTAAAAATTCTTAAAAAACCGAGTTGCCTTAAAAAACCATAAGAATTTTACGGCTGCTGCACGGGTTGTAAAAGAAAGGAAGAATTTTTATTATTATTCCTTCTTACATACTTTTCTATCTATGTGCACAAAAAGGACGAAGAAAAGAAATATCTGAAGATAAAATGCGCGGATGAACCCGTTTCGGTTTTTTCAAATGCCATGCCGGTGTGGTGCGGTGAAGATCTAACTTAACTATCCACCCGAAGTTCTTTTCACTGTTTTGAGAGCATAGACAGTATTATTGAGTATGATTGCCGTCTGTCCTTTTCCTTTCAGAAGGACAAAGACTTGATGGTGATGATGATGGGTTGAGATTCTAGAATTCTAAGTTCTTTGGCTGAGGATGACAATTCTTACTCACAATGTCGTCTTCTATTATGTCTACTATTTTTTAAGCATTATTGATATACACATTTTATATTAATGCACGTTGTTCTTGTTGACCTACATTTTAAACAAGTAAGCTTCTATTCTACTCAAGACTCATGCAAGGCTTAATATTTCTGCACATTTTGAGTCGAGAAAGAAAGAAAAGTTCGGTGGAAGATAACATGCAAAGGGAAAGGTGTGCTGTGGTGTGAGTATTTAATAATTAGGAAAGAAAATCTCTTAGTTTTAGGTTAATGTCCAAGTGGAGTCCATTTACTTTTTGTCTAGTATTATTATGAAATAATTGCAGTCTGATGTAAATTGAGAATTTTTATAAAGTCAACTGAAATGTACTTACAATTAGATTTTTATTTTTTTGCTAAAATAAATACAAGCATTTTGTAAATTTCTGATTTAGGGCGATTTAAAAACTACGTAGGTTAAAATAATGAGTTTTAATTTTTCCTCTCTAGATATTAAATATCCAGATAAGATAAAGTTTCTGATTGTAGTTATACTTAAACTAAAATATTATTGTATAAATCCAAAAACCAACAAAATTTACAATAAACTCATCCGAAATTTCATTTCCATACAAATCTTTAAACTGTCCTAAAAACTTTGTATCTCAAGGATTTTTGTGTACTTATTTACAAAAATAAACTATATTATCCAGAATCAAAGGACCAATATGCTTAACCAAGCAATCACTATAAAACGGAAGTTTTTTCTTTTTACAACATTTCAAGGAACTGTTCCAAGAACTTTTTATTAGTCTTGTATCCAGGAAAAAATGCATCTCAAAGAGGAAAAAATCCAGTAGGCAAATACCAAAAAGAGTATACAAATGTGTTGTAATAAATTTTCTTGAAATGAAATGAATCTTGAGGAAACTCTGGTACACTTTTATACAAACTAAACTACTACAAGAGTACAGAATACAAACCTACCTGCATAATATTATGGTGTTGTGTGTATGGTCAAAAATACAAGATTCTCGTAAATTATTACCATTTTAGTAGCACTCATCTATCTAAAATTTCTACATATATACAGAAAAGCTTAAACCCATATATTTTTTACGATGCAATAATTCACATCTACCCAGGAGTGGATTTTTATCTATCTTATCTTTACAGATTGTACAAAACACTTACTTATACCTTACAAGAAGCAACTACTTAAAAAACCTTGTTAGTATTCTTATACTTTAGCTTTACCTGTATTTGTTAAAAAAAAAACTTTTTAATTTTCATTTTATTTTAGGTTTGAGGATTACAGACTAAAATCCAGTAATAAAAGAAGTGCTTCATATTTACTTTGCAAGGACGGATCTCCCACTGGAAGGACGGACAATACCCTACACCCTACGATCGAATTTGAAATAATAATAATAAAAAACACTGACCCATATTCGACATTCACCTGTTGGACTGTTATACAACAGAGAGAATACTAATTTCACTATTGTCTGCAACAATTGTAGCGAAGCCTGTGAAGTCCCCAAAGTAAACAGAAAAATAAAGGTGAGTTTTGAATATTGAACTTTTGTTTTGGCTTCAATTCTTATTTGTTTTTGTGTGTGCTTCTGCCTCTTTTAAAAGTATTAAAATTTGGAACTCTAGATATAGTAGCTTTTAAATATAGTATTTTGTATTTTAAATTGTAAATGCAATGGGCTACTGAACTAAGAGAGTTTTGCTTTAAAATAAATCTCTTCTCTAGGAATTAAAAGTGTCCAAGGGTGACACTGGGTTGCTTGTACTGGAGACAATGGAGGAGTCAAATCTGATAGGATACAGTTGATAAGATCGATAGCTTTTAATTGTGCTTTTCTGTCCATTTGTGACATGAACTCTGGTCACTGACTTCAAATAATTGTTAGTAAGATGTAAATGTAAGATGTTAAGTTAAGTTGGGGTTGGTCCCTATTTGGTTGTGCCAATCGTGCTACCCTGTTCCAATGACCAGATAGGACTTTAAGATATTGAAATTTGAAATATCCATATCTTCATAAATTACTATGAGTCCAGACTTTAAATGTGAAATGGTTTAAAATTTTAATATAATAATAATAATATCAGATAGGGCCATTGGTCCCTTGTCATGCTACAAAGTGGTTCTCCTACCTACCATAACTGGTCTCGCCTGAAATTTATGATAAGAAAGGGAGACTTGAAAATTATCAGTCAACTCAACAACCTAACACTTAAGTATCAAAATGTATTCAATATTGTAAAAAACTAGAATAAGATCAGGCATGGATTTATATGGATTTTTATTTTTATCAAACATTTAGAATAAATGTTCCAAAAGTTGTCTTTCCCTATATATTGAATCTTCTTATTACAAGAAGAGTGATATGTGTCGCTTTTGCTAATAAGTCTTTCTTGTCAATATTGTTGACAAGGACTTTTTGCCCCAAGGGTGTAAATGTTTTTTTAGGAAGAGTGGGTTGGATTTTGGATTGGAATTGGAACTTGAAAGTAAGTAAGCATTAAGATATGATTTGAGGAGTCACCATGCATGCATATTATATTTTATTATAGAAGAAATAATGTCCTCAACATTCTTAAGTTTTATCTTACATTTATTTTCTTGAGGGTTTTACTAAATTAATGATAAATGATGTTTAAACTTGAAAGACCGTTGCTTTGCATGGTGAAGTGATGGAATGTAACTTTGATACAGTGTTTATATATTTATCTACAAAGGGGATTCCCTCATGGGTTTGCTTGTTTAAATCAATAGTCAAATCAACATAATATCCAACACTGTGTCAAGTCAAAGTAATGACATTGAAAGTTGAAAATTGAAAGGCACAAAGCATATAGTAAAGTTGTACTAAATAATAATAATAGTATCATTGTTGTGGTAGCTTGTTTTGTAGTCGTTGGATCTTGGATGCAAATACAACGTTAGATGAAAATGAAATTTAAACGGGTATTTTTTTTAATGTTAATTTTGTAAGTTGTATAACAATAAGAATGTAATCTCAGAAGGGGCAGCAAAGCCAAGCTACAAAGGCAACAGGGTGTTTCTCTCTAACTAACAAGTCAAAAATAAAAGTGAAGGTGACCAACTTGTTAGGACTTAAATAAAAGGGTTCAAAAATCCAAAAGGGTTAGTGTTTTGTTTTGATCTAAAACTAACCTTTTGAGTGTTGAAGTTGAGGTATTTTTACGGAAAGGGAAAGGATTATTAAGGAATACTACTGCTTTTACTTTATTATCAGTTATCATGAAGAAAAAAAAATCAAAAGGAAAAAAGGGTTCTTAATTCAAGGTCGAAGGTCACAACAGAAGGGGAAGGGTTAATAATAATAATCCTTTTTGTATTGAGAAAAAAATAGTGTGTACCCTTAATACCTTACGATACGATTACGTTTCACTTACATAGGGTAAAGTAAAGTTGTAGACAGACCTTGAAAAATAATTTGTAGAGGTAAGGTAAATTTTTAATACGATTTGTTTCATGAGTAATTTGTACGGAATTTTGTAATTGGTTTGGTTTTTGGTGTTGCATGTGAGTGAGGGGAAGGAAAAAGTGACAGGTGACTTTGTCACGTTTTTCACGCTTTTATGGCCTAATTGAAGTCTTATTATTTTATTGCAACTTGCAACTGTGTACTTTAATTTGAGGTATTTTTCTGCATTCCCTTTTATAATTCTTTAAATAGATTTATCAAATTATTAGAAGGATTACATAGCTTTATGGAAAACAATAAGTACCTGGGTGCAATAAGAGCACTTTTTGTGTATGTTCTGTAGTTTGCAGTGATATCCTTTTACTTGCATTTTTGTTACATTTTTAAAAGAGGAAAAAATACCAATTGAAAATTGAACAGTTCCATACAATACAATACAGAATAGTCAATCTACTGTTGGATTTGCATCATCCAAAAGATCTAATGACGAAATGACCCTGAAGTTCTTCATTGAATCGAAACAAAATCCGCATTTCATTCTGCGAACTCATACATACACTTTGAACAATCAACTTTAAAACAATTTAGGTAGCTGGAGGGTGTGTGTTTCAATAGTCAATGGAGATATGAATTATAAAGATTTTTATGAAAAATGTATTGATTACAAAAGGTATGGTATAAGTCTGAGGTTTTAATTTGAATCTAGAGCAGTCAGCAGTAGCAATCAATAAATAAAAAAAAACTTACAATTTACAACTTTTTTCTTCTACATAAGACTGGATTTCCACTGAGCGCGTATTGTTGAAGTCGTAGGCGACTTCGAGCGTATTAGGTGGAAATGGTACAGTATTAAATATCGCCTTTCTTCTCATATGCCGGTAGAAGTTGATACTTTATAAATTAGTACATTCGTGAAAAATGCTGATTGCCTATTAGTACTAATTAGGTAATCAATTGTCTGGAGAGTTTTATATTTTGTATATAATCCAACCAGAAATACATTTTTATATCTCTAAGATTTAACTTTGGAAAAGGAAGAAGGTTTTTTATTATTATTAAAAAATGTATCGACTTATCATTGACTGTGACTTTACTTTACTCAAAGTATAAATATAACGGCTGTCTATGTAAAATAATAATACAAACCTCATTACTAGATTTATATATTATTATTATGCATTGTATTGTCTTTTTTATATAATTTGTTATATAAAAATGCATACGTTTTATATTTTATATAAAGTACAAATTTTATAACTTATATAAGGATTGGATTAATTTTCACAGCTTGAATTGATATTGCATATCCGCCTGTTGATAAGATATTTCACTTTTATTATTATCAGTTGAAATGAATCAATATTATACTGACTATTGGGTTTTTACATTGTATTCTAATAATGCAACTTGTTTAACTTTATTTTACCTTACAAGCATATTTTTTACCTTGACTTAATGAAGGAAGGGCAAACTTGTATATTATAGTACAGTACAGTGTAGGAAGAATAGAGTATACACAATCTACAAAAGAATGTACAATGTAGTGTATTTTCTGCATTTGACAGGTACAAGACAAGATGTGACGTAAATCGAGATTGGATTGATTTTCTATAGTGTATCACAAGTGAATTAATTTATTCTTTAAGTTATCTTGTAAGAATGTTAAGGAGAAGTATATTAGTAGAGTTGGATTATAATGTTAATATTGAATTGGATATTGATACTATTTTTTAAAGAACAAATAGTTCACCATGGTCCATTATTAGAACAATTGTTCGTTTGTGTAGATTGTAACGGAATTTTAGAAGGGGATATTTTTAGGTGTTATTCTATTTTTGATGTTTTTAGTGAAGTCTTCTTTAAGAATTTAATTCACTAAAGTCCTAAGCGATTGGAAGTTAAATAAAAAAATTTTGGGACACAAAACACTGCTAAAAATGAATTAAAAGGGCAATCTATATGAATCGATAAGTTAGGGGGATAATTGGTAATATTTGTAAACATTTTTCTGTTTTAATATATACTATTCTTTATCTACAGTATTTTGAAAATTATTCAAAACGCTTAAAAACAACATGCAGCCCCAGCCCCAAACATAAATAAAAATATCGATATCACCTAAAACCATTGTCTCTCTCTCAACAAAAATAATAATTAAGCAAACTAATCACTTCCCTCCACCAAGAAGATTAAGATAGAATGACTCTCAATTTCAGATTAATAGAGCAAGATTGGCATTTTCTTTATGAAGAATAAAATATTTTGAGGTCAAATCTATAACTCTGCTGGTGCTGGTCCTGCGGCAAATGATAGCATAAAATGCACAAAGTAAGATGTGAAAAGACACACGTAGACAAAAGGATTTATTTATTTCATTTATCAACTAGAACATGGATTCGATTACAAGAACTTCATTGAAATTGAAAGTTAAATGTGATCAATCTTAATATAATGTTTGATACTTCCGTCTTTGTTTATATGTACTTTATAAATTATACTACTGACATGTTCCAGTACAGGGATAAGAAACGGTATAGATTATAAGATTTTTACTAAGTTGACTTTTACATTGTAAGTGCATTTGTATTAGTTAGGAAAGTGAATTTGATAAGAGCTTCATTTTTAATTTTTTGATTCGTAATATAATTTAATATCAATGTTGACTCTGCAAAAAAAGAAAAACCCAATTTATGATTTATTATGCAGTCAGTGGCTTGGTGAATTTATATTGCTTATACATTGTGTGGGTTTTTGAATAACTTTTGTAAGTTTAAAAAATTATTTATTTATTTGTTTTACTTTTATATAGCATGTTTTTTGTATTGTTGCATGCCACCTTAACACTTCAATCATTGGTTGAGTTCAGGAAGCTTTTTAAAAGGAATTGATATTACATTGAGATTTAATTGAGCAATTAAGCAAGTCAAAATAGTTCTAATTGAGTTGATTAATTTTTATTTTAAAAAAGCTGTTTCATTGTCTTCGAGCAAAATGAGCACTTCCTTGCTCAAAACTTTTTAATGCTTTTTAAGGTAAGAAAGATAAAAGTTTTGTATTTTATGGGCGATGGCATATTTATTGGTAAAGGTCAGGTTCTCGAAATACCTACCTCATCGCATTAATAGTACATACATTAAGTAAAGTAACAGCAATTTTGTGTTTTATGCAGTAATAATATTGAAGGGTCTAATAATAAAGTTGTAAACTTTTCCTATGAGGGGTGTGGTCACACGATGCGAAATGTCTAATTTGTTATGTTTTATACGTCGATGTGTGTATTACTGTTTTGTATTGGATTAGATTCTCAGTGTAATTTGTAAAAGTTTGTTATAATATTATTCACATTGTTAATTGAGTTATTAATTTTTCTCTCTTAGTGTTAATCACAGTTAATTAACCTCTTTTAAGCTTATTAGCGTTACAGTATGGAAATTATGGCAAAGAATTAGTGACGCATTTTTCACAATGTGTTGCGAAAATTGTGTAAATTGAATTATGCTTTATTTAATGAAGATACTTTTACTTGTGTATTTAAATTAAAAATTGGAAATTGGAACTCATATGATATGTGTGATTCAGGCTGGGGTCTGGGTCATGCATGTTTGCTCAGTTTTGGTCATAATAATGTCAACAAAGGGTTAGTAGACTCAGGCTTATCCAGGCGGTGAAAATAATATTTAACTAATTCAACATCCTAATAAGGTAAATATTTTGCCAATTGAAGACTTGAAGATCTCCTTCTCTTTTGCCCCAGATTAAATCTTATGTTCCATTTAAGGCCCTTAGATTAAGGGTCATTCTCTCCTAAGTAAAGGTAAAGGCTCTTCTGTTCTGTCCCTCACTTAAATGAAATGTCCGCTTTGTCCAAGTCAATGATCTTTGTCTACCGACGAAGTTTTGTAAACAAATGTCTCCGGTTAACTCCTGCAATCAAAAAATCCTTCTATGTCGCACAAACAATGATTTTTTGAATCTGCATGATTATCTCATATTTTATATTTTATCTGCAAAATCTGTTATTATCTTTCGTAGTTATTAGCTGTAAAATACTTGATCAATTCTTAAGCACTAATTCACGACATTTCAAATCGATCGTAAAATCAAATGGCAATAAGATATCATGATTTTTGAGAAAATCATACAACGAAATCTTAAGGAAATTGATGTTCCATCATCAAGAATGAAACCGGGTTGCCGGAAGAACAATGCAAAAATCTAAAGAATGATGAGCACCAACACTAACCATTTTTCAATTTAAAAGTAGGTTTTATTTATTATGAAATTGAAACAATTTTTTTTCTCTCCTCTCTCTAATGATAATCATGATCTGATGATGATAAATACATAAAATGAAATTGTAATCCTGTCTGACAGGTTTTACAGTTTTACTCACTTTCATCCTTACTTTTTACAACAATTTCTTCCGTCTTCTACATTCTAAAATCTGTCTGAATCTACAGTTTGTGTATTTTATGTTAGGAGCATTTTCGGGTTGACTTGACGGAAGGGATTTTTTCACTTTTTTTTTGACATGAAAACACTTCAAACTTTTCAATTTTGAATTATATTAATATTACATACTTTCTTACATAATTTAAAGTAAGTAATATTTCATATGTGGGATTTTATTGTATATATAACATGCTATTATGAATAACATTGCCTTTTATACTTTTATATAACTCAACTGTGAGATAAATAGCTGCATTAGGAGAGACATAGATTCAAAAAGTTTGATCTCGTGTTAAAAGTAAAGTGTGTACTGGTATTATAATGTGTTTATTTACACTTATATAAGTAAATTCATTTTTTTCATATAAGTTTCCCAGACAGACAGACGATTCATATCGGCGTGAAGTATCTTCGAGAGAATTTTAAAAAAGACGAGACATAGAAAGGTTCCTTGTGGTTGTACATCTTCACTGCAGATTGGTTGTGGTGGTTCGATTCGATCTTTGGAGACGATGGGAATCCCTTATATTTGAATCGTGTTATTATTCTGATATGAAACGAATTATGATTTCGAGGTGTATTGTATTTTATACGATTCTAATAGGTTTCGTATCATATTTCTTAATTTAACGCTTTTCGTTATGCGCTATAAGGTAGCAGAGAGTACATAGAGTTTTAAACTTTTTTAAAGGTTTTTGCATTTTACTTTCCTTCCATACGCATTGAGAACTTACTAGAACTTGTGAATGTGTTGTGATGGTGGATTGGATTGGATTGTATTTTGTATTGGCCAACAATGATGATGATAAGTGGTGGTGGTCTATTGTGAGAGATGAGAGGTCTCATAATAATTGCAGCATTGCAGAAGCATTGTGTACGTAAGTAGGTACATTGGGACGTTACGTTCGTTAAAGCTCGTTGGGCATGAATTGAGCATGCAAATTTGGAATAATAATATTATTCTAGAGAGACTCAAGTTAGTTTTATTTGATAAAGAGATTATACTTTTGGTGTGACGAAATGAATTTAGAAATGGGACTTGTCATCCTTACCTAATTTATCTGGTTTTTATGTGATGTGTAGATATAGGTTTATTAATGAATTTGACTTATTTTTTGGCAAGGTGGAAGTGGAAATTGTTTGATGAAATTTTAAAATTTGTGTTGTCGCAGTTGAAAATTATTTTTTTGACACAAAAAAAGTGGTTAAACCTTTTTATAATAATTTGACGTTAATTTTTGCTAAATAATTCGTAACTGAATCTGAAATTAGAAAATCTACAGTTATTCATAATAAAATATACTTGCAAAAATATTACAATGGGAACTTAAAAATACTAAAAAAATATTTTTTATTATTTTTCAAAAGTGAAGAAACAAAAATAAAGTTTGTCTTCGTTTTTCAATTTCAATAAAATAATAGAAAAAAATGACAATCGACCCACATCGCCACATCCAACACTTGAATTTTTATTTCTTTAACAAAATTGAGGTTCTTTATCAATATCAAATCTCAATCGCAATCAGCCTCAAGTAATGAATAGTAGGTATTATATTTTTCTTATCATCATAAAACAAAACATTGTATTTTGTGCCATTTTCTTAATTTTCAAAGTAAAATTGATACATCATCTTATTATTACATAAATACTTAAATTAAAAGTATACTTTAAGGTAAGGTGAAAAAGTACAAAGATTCATTCTAGTTATATTAATACTTAAAACTATAGGGGACGCAATTTATAAAAAATAATAAAATAACATAAAACACGCAAAAGGCAGAGGTAACCTAAATACTGTTACTTTACCTAAATACAAAGTTTATACGATATGACTGGGTTAAACTTTTTTTGTACAATTTAGGTGAGTAAAATTAAGCGAAATGAATGATTTTGTTACTTTGTTAATACCAAAACTGAAATCGAGTTACCTTTACTTTGTCTCAAAACTCGCTTTTACTAAATAAGGTAATAAGTAGGTATAAATGTAGTAACATATTATGCACGCGTTAAATTTACATTTATTTATACAAAACTATAGAGCTTATAGTTAGATTAGATAGACAGATGGATGGATGCGGCAAGAGTAAAATGCAACGGCTAAAATAAATGCGAGATAACGAGTACCTTCTAAACTAATCAAAATCAAATCCTAACGAACTACTGCGAACAACCGAATCACGTAATCCAATCTAATGGAACTAAACTAAAGAGTAACCCAACTACCTTATAACCCACAATCTCTCTCGTATATAGAATTTTATATCATAACTATTTCATACTTACTTATAAACTTTACATAACTCAGGTAGACTGTCAGCCGCAGAGACATGATTATTTCAGTTAGGTAGAGTGTGTCAATTTTTCTTATGAAGGGATAATAAATGTAAGGTAGCAGTGAAGTTCTCGAAAGGATTAGCAATTTTATTGATTTTTTACTTTGCAGAGGATTTAAGGCTGTATAATACTATAGTTAGGCAGACAGGGGATGAATGAGAGATTTATAATTCTCCAAAATATTAAGGTTAGTAGTCTAATCTGGTTTGAGCTGCTTTCCGATTTTGTTAAAATGTTGGGAATTTTTAGATGATTTTTATAATTTTTAAAGTAAAATGAATATTATAAAACTTGTTATTTGGATTAATTATTTAATTGAAATCAAATCAATTGTATCTAAAAAGAATTTCAGAATCTGAATCACTTTTAATTAGTGTGAAGGAACATAAGTTTAACTATGTGCCCAGTTATTTTTAGATGACAATAATAGAAAAATCGATTTTTGAAAAAGAATTTTCAATCGAAAGATCAAAACGAACAAAAAATACGTTAAATCTAATACGACTACGACCTAACCCTTACAATTCCAATACCTTATAATTAGGAAATACATCCAAAGGTACAGAAATCAGCGAGGCAATAATTCTTCAAAGAAATCAAACTACACAATTCATTCGGAAGGATTCACCTGGAACCGTCAATTAGACAGATCGTTCCAAAAAGCTACAATACCCTATTGAATTGAATTGAACCTCAGTTAATCATCTCGGTTGACTTCTTATTTCATATAGTTCCTATCATTTACTTAAATCCTAACCTAACCAAACCAAACCAATCCACCTACTACCTATCCGATGAACCTTAACAATAAACTATAATATATAAGCAATAATAATACTGAACTCTACAGTAAGTGAAATAAAATGTCCCGATAAAAGCTAATACCCGCATCGCAGGAATAATAATTGTCCATATGGATACAATCGCTGTGAGTATTGAGAAGCGAAATCAATTCTGAATTTCCGAGCAGCAGGCAAGGAAAAGGAATAAAAGACTCTAGAGTCGACACTCGACACAAAGTCTCTAGAATCTAGTCTAGAATCTAGATCGAGAAGCTGGAATGAGAGAGATGAGATCTAAAGCCTATGTAAAAGTCCCATGTTCCAACGTTCCAAGCCAAACTAAACCAGTTACTATGATTCGGGTAGAAAAGGAGTGAATTTCATCCCATATGGATGGAAAGAAAGCGTTACGATTACTTTACAACTACTACGTGCATACACTAATGTATAGAGAAGCAGATAGAACTAACTAAAAAGTAGAACTAGAACCAACTATTGGTTTTGCTTGAACCATCCTATTGTATAATATAACAGAGAATTGCACGAACTTCCACTACCACAACTGCTATTCTTATTCCTATTTCTATTATACAAAAGTAAAACTGTGGATAGTTAAACCCGTCGAGTGAACCAATGTTAGAATTTACTTTACTCATAGCTCAAATGCAATCCAACTATCCAAGTACTGACTGTGGGGGCTCATACTGCATGTATAGTAAAAGATAGATTTATTCTAGATTCATACATAACATTGTAGAATGTACTCATAGAATAGAAAAATGAAATAGTTATCTATCTATCTAGTTGAATTGTGGATGTGGATGCGCTGCGCTTAAAACAGGTACCTTGGTTTCGTATAGAGAAGAAAAATAACACACACTGCTGAAAAGTGAAATGTTCACAGGCTGGAAGTAAAGTAAGAAGTTTAGTAAGTAAGCAAAAGCACGTAATGCTATATTATGTTACAGCAGCATAAGAGCATATCAGAAGAATAACACAGCGTTGTGTTGAGAGTTGCGAGCGTTTCGTTCAGACCGTAAGGATGGAATAGGATGGCACAAATAGCAAATCTAGAGGATTTGGGCTCAGTCGAGTCAAGGCACTGATCTGAGTCAGACCATTTACATTGTACGATCCAATAAATATAATTATATTACTTTATATACTAAAGCATTTAGGGCTGAAGACGACTCGCCAAAAATAAAACTACAAGAAAATTCTACTACATTCTTCAATCTCTAAATTTACATTCATTCAAATTCAAAACACTTCAATACTTTCCAATTGAATTTGTTCTTATCTCAAGAATTTCTACTAGTCAGCGTAGATTATATCATATTGAAACAAAAAAGACCAGTTATTTCGGATTTACTTATATTATATTAATTTTGCATACATGAGCTCACCATTTAGTGCAAATTTGAATTTTTATCTGAGTGCAAAAATGGCAACTGGATAACTATACTAAAACTTTGATAAAGTAACTGAAACACCTGAGGGTTTTCAATTTTCGGATTTCATCTTATCTTCATTCTAGCTGGAATTATTCCAACCAACGGTGCAATATTGGGAGACAAAAATAACAAACACTCGAATTAAAAATATATGAGATTAGATCAGTGGAGTGAGTTTTAATTATTATTATTCATTGATTATCCGTCAGTCAAAAAGATATCAAATTTATTAATCACAGAAAAAAATCTCATAACATTGAATTCATAATATTGTGTTTATCTAATGCACAAGGTGGTGTAAGTAAAAAGTAACGTGATTTTTGATAACAATAATAAAAGTTTGAGTTGGGATTTTTGCAAAGAGAGTTTTGATAACAGAAGCTCATCAAGTGGGAGATAAGCCTGGAGAGAAAAGAGAATAATAATAAATACAGTAAATTGTGTTTAAACGTTTCAAAAGAGAGAACCTATTTGACATTTGGTGCAGTTGATTATTTTTTAAGAGAAAAATTTCAACATACACAACGCAGTATTATTCTTCAGCTTTTTTGGGATAAAAAAGTGATTTTTGTCTGAAGATCTTGTAATTACCTGGAAATCTTGGGAAATTAGTTCATCCTTTGGGAGAAAAGTTGTAAAAGCACTTTGATTGCTTTTTCTGTATCAACACAACACGCACAAGAAATCTTTTGCAACATTTACTTTTTCTTCACTCACTGGAGATTATTTTCCTGTTGAGTTCTCTGAGTCTGAAATAAACTTCAGAGAGTAAAATAGTTTGAGTATAATAAGAAAGAGTATATTTGTGGAGATGATCAAAGAAACCAAGTTTCTGAAAGTGGACTCGGCTAAGAAAGGTTTGTCACACATATTAAACATTTATTTCTCTTTTTCATATTGGTAGCTAGATTGAGTGCAGAAATTGCTTATAAGTATTGGCGTTTTTTGCAAACTTACCTAATCTTTTTGCTTCGATTTTTTAAGAATGCTTTCGCTTGTAGTTTTATATTTAGGTGTGAGGTGAAGTTAATTTAAAAAAATAGTAAATGTTTGCGAATTTAATTGGCGAATTTACTTGATATTAATAATCAATCATGATGGAAAATATTTTTTAACCTATTGTAAGTACATTAATCTAAAACTGAAAGTAAATTATTAACTGCATTTTCATTTAAATAAATATTAAGACAAAGATAAGATGCATCATTTGGTATAAAAACTATATTTTTTATTCATTCATTCGTAATAAATTTACAAAAACATCGCATGCAATTCAAATTTTAAAAAATTGCCTAAATTTTTAATCCACAAAAATGCATTTCTCTCAATCCAATCTTACAATATTACCCCTTTCAAAAATACAATTTAAAAAACAAACCAAGCGGAAATATTTCTCTCTAAAATGATAATGAAAGACATGCAATCAGGCATTAACGCTTAATCTCCCTTAATCTTTTAGCAAAATGATACAAATACTAGAAGAAAAAAACCACGCATCAATAATATTCTTTTGAATGGAAGACTTAATACTTCTTTTCCATTCAAACCCATTATCTCACAAGTTTCTTAGGGATAGTAAATAGGAAGATTTGTTTATGAAATTTTTACATTATTTTGTTGTTATTATAACTATGCATTATTATTATTATTTCACTCCTGTTTGTTTTACTTTACATCAGGCCAGGCCAAGCCAGGCAAAACCTTAAAAGTGAACAATAAATAAATAAAAGATACCAATATTATAAAATACGAAAAGCATGGCGTGTCCTTCACAGATCAAGTAAAGTGGTCTTGGCTCTTGGTAGTTGGCTCGTACATCATATCATCATGGTATGGTGGTTTGGTTTGGTGTGGTACGAACCAATAAATATGCATTGACTTTATACTATATGCATAATAATAATGTAACATAATAATAACTAGAACTTGGTCAAGTGTACCTTAAAAACATGCTTAGGTAATGTAACTTACAACTTAAGGAGACTCAAAGAACTATTAAACTCAAGCCAAAGATCATTCACAATAATAAAATATAATAGCTTAGCTATCTATCAGGCTATCCAATCCACACATTCAGCTTTGTCGTCTTTATTATTACACAAGGTACAATACAATCGATACATTGATACAAGTAAGATGGTGTAAGTGTATTTTCAATGTACACGGGGTACAAGACAAGGCTATGTAAAGTCAAACCTCGAGAATCGAGTAGTTTAATTATTACATAAAAACAGTGTAATTATTGTGATATAAGTTTAAACCCATGTCTCTATCTAGGTATGCATAAAATATTACCTATTTATTTACCTTTAGTTGCGTACCTGCGTCAGCAAAATCAATATGTGTTATAGATCATAGAATAAATATTTATATGAGGTGAACTTCGCAAAATACTTGTAGCTTATTTTTTATCTTGAAGAGTGTGTCGATGTTACTTGGAATTTGTTTGCGTATTTAACTCAGGAGTGTTAGGTCCGGCTTGGGTTTGGTCTTTAAAAAATTGCAAAATTGAATAAGGGAAGCTTAATTGGCATGGGTCTTAAATCAGCGTTTTACAGGGTCCTTTAAACGTTTAAACTAATTAAATAAAAAAATGCTCTTAATATAATACTCCTAAGGCAGTCAACTCAATAGAAGTTATTTAGTGGAGTATCAGTTTCAAATATAAAATGAGAAAGATGAGCTGAAATTAAAACATAGAGGGGATTTAAACATTTTAAGCATTTTAAACACTAACACTAGTTCTAGTTAAGGTAACCATCCATAACTAAAAATGGTCGTTGCCCATGATTAGACAGTAATAATATTATTATTTTGCATAATAACTTCTGGTCTTAAGTTTAAAGGCAGAGCCAACCAGTCTCGTCTAGTCTGTTGAGCAGACTAAAAAGGATTTTTACATTTTAAAATGTTAATTATTATTCAAATTAACAATGTCTGAATAGACTTTATAATCATAACAATACAAGCGTATTATGAATATGACGAAAGACCTCCAAAGTTAAAGACACTGTGTACAAAGTCACGTAGTGTCCGTCCGTTTTGTTATTGTATGGAACCTCCACACAGAGAGTTGAAAGGGAAAAAGCCCTTTTTGTATTTAAAAGGTACGACGTGAGTGAAGTAGGTACTTTACATGCCTTGTTTTTATCTGCAATGTCATCTAATTTTTTCTAATTATCATCCAAATGTTTGCAAATGCAGAAATATACTTTGGACTAATAATATTTTTTTATTGTGTTATTAGTACACAGTATACTCTAATAGTGACAGTAACCTTGTTGAATCAGTTGGATGAAAGATACTTAGAAAGAAAATAAAAGCATTTTTTAAACATGTGTTTATACAAGTGTACCAACTACCTAAGAAGTAATATTATTATTATTATGATACAGCTTTATTATGAGAATTTATATACCAGACCAGGTTTAAAGTCAAATCTCAATGAAACTTGCTAATTAACTTTTTTATACACTCACTTAATGAAAGAAACACTGGGTCCGTTACTTATACGCATATTTATTTATACGTAATATAAAAGTACACAGTTGCATGTTTGATATTATTTCATGCGTGAGAAAACACATTCCTATTTTGCTGCATTGCAAAAATCATTTCATTGTAAGAAATTTATTAATAATGACCAATTAAGAATTAGCACTTATTCAAGTATTAAGTATTATTGTGGTTAATTACTTTGATTTATAAATAAGCTGAGGTCAAATATGTCGTAAAATCAACACGGTAGCAGATTCTAACCTAACGCTTATTTCTTTATAGCAGTGCAAAATTAAGTATTAAACTAGAATGTAAATTATTGTACTAATGGGCACAATCCAATGATTTTAAAAATAATTAACCTTCGCAAAAAATGAAAAAGGTTGGACTTTGCATGATTAACAAATGTATTATTATATAACCTTAGTTTTATAACCTGTTTCGTTTCATAAGTCAATCTTTAGGTTTTTTTATGAGTTTAAGGTGTGATTTATTGCTTTCTCGTCTGCCGACAAAAATCAATCAATTTTTATAATTAGTTCTATTTTTATGCAAATAAATATTACTTACTGTAGAAGAGTTGAAAAACTTCTATCTAATTCTATTAAACAAGTCACCCTAAAAAGTTAAAAGTGTCAGTATAAAAAAACTTTTTTGTGCCAAAAAGTTGAAAAGGCAGACTTTTGGTAGACAAAAGTACAACAAATTTTTCGCCAATGTTTTCTTTTTGTCAGTCGGTGTCCACTCAATTTTTTCTATTTTTATTATTATCCCCATTGTAATAAAACTTTACAGTATTATACTTTATCTCCCACCTACAGACTTTGAATTAAATGTTACCAAGCCACACATTGCACAAAATAGCGAGACGAAGCCAAGAGCAAGTAATCCACCAAGGTCTTTGTTCTTTATAAGAATTAATTTTAAATCAATCTAAAGTCTCTCGACCTTGGTAGTACCGTTCACCATCATCATTAAAGTCATCAACGAAACCATGCAAATCAAACCACCACTGACTGGTAGCTATTATGAATTCATATCACTTCAACATAGTCTTATTATCCCATTAGTCTTAAATGCATTATAATATATTATAATATAACAAACCGACCGTTTCGTATCTCATTATTTTTATCAGAGTTCTGGTTATAATTTAATGTTACTGTTACTTGTACACAAAGTAGGAAAAGGAAAGCAAAAATATATTTTAGAGTATAGAAGAAACAGGAATTGCATATTGAAATTGAATTGCTATTTTGGTTAGCTTTTAACTACATTTAAAAAATGAAATCAAGTCAAATCCATTACCTTTTTTATATGCGTTATCATATCAAGATAGGCAATTAGTTACGATGGTAGTTGATCATTGATAAAAGTGTCCATCGGCTATCGCCTTAAGAGGCTGGCTGACATTGAGGCTTTTATTTTTATTGTACTGTCATCAACTTGATGTCAGCATGAATGTAGGTAGAAGTGAAATATGCAATTTTTTTTTACTATCGAAAGATTCGGCTTTTGTTTCATCATGAAATAAATTCTGTAATAAAAGTTCTATATTTATAGGGTTTATATTTTATATACTTGTAGAGGTGTCATTGTGTATATTCCATTTACCTAGATATTTTCTTACTTAACTATTTCAATCAAATTTATTCTTCTCACTACAATTTAACTTGACTTTTGACTTTGAGCCAGAGATTGATTGACCTGCATTTGCATTTTTTGCAATGATTATAATAATACTTAAAAAATGACATAAAAAAGTAAGATTGTTAAATTTATTTAACCATGCATGATGATGTCATTTTGAATTAAAGATCACGTACGCGATTTTTTTTAAATACATAAATAAATATACTTGGTTTTGGTTACATTTACACTTACTGTTGATTTTGTGTATAGAATTATAAAAGTGCAATCTGTATTATGTTTATATGACACTGCATGAGCAAAGAATAATTAATGGGACGTCTGATGCAATAACTTTAATAAAGATCCTTCCTGTGCAAAAAGTGTCTAATTTTAAAGAATTTGCATTTTAAATGAGCTTCCCCATTAAATGTAAAAAATTGCATGGTTATAAAATACTGAAGATGCTATAAAATAAATAGGAAGAGATTTGGTTGAAAAATTGTTTGAAGGATTTCAAGACATTTTTAATTCCTACACGATACTATAACAAATTAATTGTCTATCGAGTGCTGAGTTTTTGGAATAGGTAATAAATGTATAACTTTAGATTTAATTTATGCAAAATTTTTTAATTGTAAGAAATATACCATGCAAAGTGGTAGCAATAATTATTATTTAGTATGGAAAAGAAGATGAGCCAATTATGAATGTAACAGGACATTTATGACTTGTAGAAATTTTTATTTTTTAACAAGAAAGAATTAACAAGCTTTTAGAGCAAGGTGGACCAGATTTGAGGTGATAAAGTGGAATAATTTATTGCAAGAGATGAGCAGTAACATTTTTAGGGATAAGCTTCTTGATGGTTTCCTTGTTCTTTGGGTTGTCTTTTCAAGCTGATTGCTATAAAGGAGTTTTGGAAGTTGTTTTCTTTAATTGGTTTTAAAAAGTGCAAAAATTGTTTTTACACGTACAGTAGGAAAAAATTTCAGAAATTTTATAGTAGATGACTTACCTACTTGGTACTTAAATATTTCATCTGTCCATTAAAATCTCTTTTATAAACCTAAACCTCATTACATACCGTATAAAATATTTTGGCATTTGACCTTAAATTGAACCCAAATTAATTCTTATCAAAATTTTTTATCATGATCCTAAAACCCTTTTATAATAAATGATACCCCAGTAATCATCCAGAATTCCCACCTGACATCATAATCTTCTGATAACAATGGACACACCCAAAAACTCAATTGTTTGCACTACAATCTACAACTATCCCAAGCACAGGCAAATACTTCAAAAATACTTTATTCTCATGATGGGTTTACCAATTTTAAGTGCATTTGCAAAAATGGTTCTTTAAAGGACTTACTCTAGACTCTTCTATATATATCTTCTAGAATATACTTCTGCCAATATTAGTAAATCTTACAGTATTATTCAAACGTTTAAAATTACATTAGTATGATGAGATTATCGATTTCTCCCAGTTATTACTAACACTTTTATCGATATTGTTTGCAAATTGTCTCAAACATGCAGAATGTTTTAGTACATTGAGTTCAGTTAATATACGGGAGTATGGGACTAGACTCACACTTCTCATTAAAAATGCATATCATTCCTTCTCTATCATAATTCACGTGGAAAGCCACGAATCTCACGGAGAAACAAGTGCATATTAAATGGATGGATTTTGTGCAAAATTACATACCAAATAGATAAGATTGAATCGAATGTGAATCCAACTTTATACGTTCGATAAAACGGTGTATGTTTTATTGTATAGTAGTAAGTAGTTAACACTTACGTTACATTTCGCACCATCTGGCATTATCATTCAGGATGGGATAGAAGGATTAAAGGAACGTAGAACTAAAACACAGTTTGGAAGTCTGGATGAGACTCTTTCTGTATACATACATAATGTGTCTGTCGGTTGTAAGTTTTAGTCTGTAGGTTGTAGATAATACCTTACCCATGTTAGCGGTAGTGGCTTGGCTAGGCCACAGGGGCTTTGTTCTAATTAAATTTGGTATAATTTAATTATCAAAATTGAAGGATGGCGAAGAATGCACGTGGGTTGAATTCGGATTAAATTTGTTTTGTAGAGACATAGACAGATACGAAGGAGTAATAAAGCTTTCGACGTTTTTGCCAAATTAAACATAGTAGCATAAATAATAACAGTTGATAAGCTTCGGTTCTTTGGTCAACGTAAAATACTTAACAACTGTAAGCTTCAAGCTTTGTATCAAAGGCTGCTAGAGACGTTTTAAGATCTACCTCAGAAACCAGAGATAGATAGATAGATTGATAACGCTTTATTGTCAGAGTGGATTGTATAAGTCGAATTGTAATTTGTAAAGATGTGAATAATGTTATGTATGAGTTTTTAAAATAATATTTACCCAATTAAAATTTTAAGTTTTTAATTTTGCTTAAAATGAAGTCTTACAATCTGTAAATTTCTAATAAATGGTTGATCTCATCTATTACATACATTACGTTAAATTCAGTAACTTGATTTATCAACCCTGGGCGTTGCAGTACAATTTATGCAGTGTAAAAATATAATTCTTGTATTGTTTTCGAAAACAAACTTTTCCCAACAAAAACTAGGCACTATTAAATTGCAAATTTAATTTAACCTCTCACCTCAATAAACTTCTAAAACTGTATAAAAACACAATTTCCCCTTAATCTATCATTGTACTAGGAACATATTTTAACTTAGGAAGAATCCCGTGAAGTGAAAGTCCTTTCGTTCTTCAAGGATAAAAAAGGTAATAATAATAATAACACTTTTGTGAAGTGAAATTGTAACTCTTAATATTAGGCACAAAAAGTTAGACGCCTTCTGTGTGCAAGGTATTAATTTTTGTCAAAAGAAGCATGACAAGTTTGCATAAAAAAGCAACTCTGAAAATTAACTTGGGATAGTTGCTACGTAATTTTGCATATTTTTAGACTTTCTTTGACTCAACGAAAAACTTTCTATGTAAGATATACTAATGTACTCATCATAGTGTTAAGTAAGTAAACTACCCACGCCACACCCGGATGCCTCTAGAGATGAAATCTCTGGAGAAGATATGGCTTATCTTTAGAAGGGTTGAAAAAAGAGAATTTCTTTATTATTAGTTTTTATCTCAAGGGTATTCATTACTTGAGATAAGTACACTGTGTGTGTACCTTGGGAAAAAATCCAACTAGCTTATAGTTAGCCCACTGGAATCTGCGGTTTATATATTTAGTTAATATTATATGAAAGACGTAACATTTACTGGAGAAAGTATTCTTGCAAGGTTTTATCTTAGACTCTTATCTTAAAGCGTACTTTCCTCTTCCCCGTGGTGATTTCAGTTTCAGTTTGTAAACCTTTGATAAAAAAGATTAACATTAAAAAAAATAATGACGGTTTCAAAAAATTCTTGTCAATGGGAAAATTGTAGTAGTGGGTAGAATAGAGAGATTTCCACAACAATACACGACCTACGGATGCCCACGACGCTTGGTTGCCTTATTGTGGTTTGGTTTGTGTGACTGACTGTTGATTTCCGCTTGTAACTCCCACTCGTATTTGTCCCATCAATTGATAATAGTACACGAGTGGGTGAGTTTAGGTAGTCGTTTAGTTTGTTGGTCGTGCTTCGATTGACAAAAGAGCTTACTTTTGTGTTATTTGATGATGACATGATGTTAAGGATGAGAAAGTATTTATCTTGAGATTACAACTTCAAAGACTTAACCAATCCAATCCACCCTCATTATATTTTCTAATGATGCACACATCCTACGGAGATTATTGAAATAAGTTTGCCTAAAAGTGAAAATCCTTTTTAAACTAATGTAAGTCTTTTTAAAAAGTTAGATAAATGGTAAATTAGAAGGCATGTGTGTAGGCAGGTTTCCTTTGTTTGATGATGAGAAAATATAAATGATTTTTTTTTCTCAAAGAAAGTTAGATTTCCAAAAAATTCTAAGGCTTCTTTGAAGCCAATTTGTAAGTGTATGAATAAACTTTAACTTTAAAATGATCTAAATTGCTATTCTGATCCCTGTTTTGTCGACAGAAATTTGAAATTAACATTAAAGTTTTGTTATACGATTTGTGCTGTAACAAATTTTTTTACAACTGAAATAATTCTTTATTGAAAATTTGTAGTTGTTGTTAAACAAACTACAAAGTTTCCTATTTGCCTATTAAGAATAAAAATACCTACTTGGTAAAAGCATTAATATCTACGTGTGGGAATTCATGTCCCCACCATCGCATTAATATTCACAGTCATTCCTTTCCCTTCACATTTACATATTATTATTATTACATTTAATTGCTTTTCCACTCCATCCACCCTCGCAATTGTACTTTGAAGTTGTCTTTACTCTAAGCTTTAGAAGAACTTGGAAGAATTGTATTTGCATATGAATTGTGTGGGTAGTGACTAATAACTTCTGATTAAACTATTAAACAATGCCATGCACAACGTATTATTTATTGCTCGGAGAAAGTTCTGATTGGAGAAAGTTTATAAATTAAATTAAATCAAGCTTGTGAACCTTGAACTGGTATGGTATGGAAATGATATAAAATATGTTAGGTTCTATAAAATAAATTTAGGTGAACTTGAGATATTTATTTACTCTGATGTGAAACTTCTATAAATGGTTAAATACTTTATACTTCCAAGGCTTATAAATTAATCTAATTTCAAACACTGTGGAAGAGAATAATAATAACAAACTGTTTTGAATTTCAAAACATACTTAATTTCCAAGGGTGAACTGTATTTATTATTATGACCTGAAGGTACTTGAGTAAAGGGAACTTATAAACTGTGCAAATGATAAGCGCTTTGCTACACTTTGAATTTGTTAGAGAATCCGGTGAAAGTAAGTTTACTTTGTACTTTGTGGTTTGACTTGGCTTCAAGGCCCTTAGGAAGAGTAAAGTAAAGTGGGAAACGATTTTAGGAAATGTTATTCCAGCTTGGGAAAAATTTACCAATTTACTTCCAACTTCAGAGAGGAAATAACATTCGACCTTATTTCTTTAAATAGGCTCTTGATTTTAATGCTAATACTATATAGTTTATTCCGTAGTATATGCTCTCTCTCCTCCTGTGGGTTTAATACACGGAAGTGAAATCATCATAAGAGGAAAACATTACTTTCGCTTTAACTGGCTGACTTACTTACTTTCACCTTTTATCCAATTCACTCTGAAAGTAAATAATCCTTTCCTTTTCCTTAATGTTATCTTATCTTATGGTAATAAAGAAAGGCTCTACGTCTACCTAGACTTATCCATCTTAGGTTAAAATTTTAATATGGGTAAAGTGATATAATAGATAAAATAATTTGATTCCTTATACTATACTTATATAACTATAGGCTCTTACTCTAACTAGATTATCAAAGTGACACGAAAGACCACTCAGTTTTTTTAGAGGAAATGTTATTGTCTTTTTGATGGACTGGAATTTCAAATGTGATTTGATTACTCTTCCCACTGGTCATGTCGCCTCGTCACTCAATCTTAAGTCTCGCCCAAGCTGTTGCATAGGATGACCTCGTTTTACCATAAGGATGGAAATTTTAGCTACCAGTTGCCATTAGAATTTAAACAGTTCCCCAGGGATTTAACCATCTTTTGGGTTGCCCACACCACACACACACACTCTGTATAAATTTACAATATTATATAGGAATAGGATGCTGTGCTGACTGTTGAATGTTGACACAGAATTTTATTTTGCAATGTGGACGCAGTGTGCTATATAAGCCATCTGGATCGTTTGTGGATTGGATGATAGCAACTGCTTGTGAGTCAGTGGGTGCTTTCACCACTTTGACTTTTGTCAAATCGTTCTCTCTGTTTCTACGTGGGTTAGGAGAAAACTCTGAGAATAGAATGGAGATTGAGGGCAGACATTTAGAATTCATCTTTGTTCTTCCTTGTACGTTTGGAGAAAAGAGATTGAAGCTGGTCTGGAAATAGGTACGGTCGGTGGCAGTTCGTTTTATGCATTGGGTAATATTAATGGATTCAGTCAAGGCAGGATAAGGAGGATACAGTCAGTAGTGTGTCTTCTTTTCCCTGTATACATTATACATTATTATATTATGGGGGTTTGAAAAGGCGTGGGTGTACTTTGTCTTGTCTTTCATGTCCAGAAGGTTTCCATGTTCCTGATTCCATATTCAATGAAGCCTCAAAAGAAAGTAATAAGAAGAAGAGTCTATTCGAATTATTATGCATGCAGCCCAAGGCCGATCTCATCCATCTGTTTCTTCATTCTGAGATTCTGAGAAATAACATTTTTCATGTGGAAAATTTACAAGACTAGAAGAGTAGCTTGTTGATTGAACCTTTCAGTTCAACTTCTATAATATTCAATGTTTTCATATAACTTTCTTTGTTTTCCAGTTTAATAAAATCTTTAGATGCATGGTAGAAGTAGAGAGACTAACTTGGGATAATAAATGTGAATGTGAATGTTTTGACAACTCTCGTAAGAGACATAAGTTGTATGTTTATCCTTCGAGAGAAATGGATGGAGAAAGCACTTGTTGCTTTCATGTGATAAAATAACATTTCAGTTTGCCCTTATCTCCGCTTTTGTAAATTTTTACGGGAGTAGGGACTAGGAGTAAAGTTCCTTCGTGTAATCCTTTTCAGACTTTGACATTACCTACGAAGTTATATATTGTGGTTGTTTTCGTAGGACTTATTTTGTTGTTTTCCCCAAACTTGTTATTTGCTAGTTTATATTTGTTTTAGAGAAGGATTTAGTCAGTTGAGTCATCGTCATACACAATTTTATTTAGCCGTTTTTGCTTTGTCGTCACAATCACAATGTATTTTTAAACAAAGCTTTTACTAAAAGGAAACAGAAGAGACATGAAATAATTTCATGTACGTTTTTTACAACAATGGTATAGGTAAATGTATAAAATGGAATAGAATACCATTCTAAGAATTGAATCTGTTGAAACAAAACTGAAGGTTTAACTGTTGACTGTGATACAATAAATGTATTTTTGTATTGTTATATTACATTTGTATTGTTGCCTCACTTGCCTTTTTATGTCGCGATAGAGTCCAAAAGCTTATTGTACCGGTCACAATTGCCCAACCAGTCTATTCTGTATTACGATTGTAGATATACAATATATTGGCCAACTTATGTTATATTATATTATAATAACCTGACCGATTTTGAACAGTTTTAGTGAGAAATATCCTGTTGAGCTGATGATGTCAAATTAAACATGAAACAGACAGGAAGTATTGAAATGATATTTAAGGTTATGGAAATTTATAAAGGTTGACATGCTAAAAATGAATATTAATGTGGAGAGTACCTACTTCCACCTCTCTGAGCTTAATACCAACGTCCATCCAACATCCAACAGGACAAAGTAACTTCTCGTTAGTACTTTGCAATTTATTTGGAAAAAAAATTTGCAAACTTGGACACGACACGAATGTCGAGTGTCATCATTTATGTTTTTATGTTTTTTCATAGTTATAAATGTATTTAGGTACTATCGTATTTTAGTATATGTAAATGATTGAATAGCTTATGAAAATTTGTGTTTAGATTTTACCTGGAAATTTTCCTACTTTTATGTATTTACCAATTTAAATAAAAAATCCAATAAGCTTTAATCCATCTAATAGGAATTTGTAATAAAAACAGGTCATGGGCATTTGGTACAAAATACAGTAAAGTAAAATCATGGTAAAATCCATACACAGAAGTAGAAGTACTTACACACAGACGGTAACTTAATAACATGAAATGTAACAACAATCAAACCCAGGGCTATTTCAGATTGTTAATCTATTATAAATTCGAAACTTTCTTCCTTGTATCGATACTATTACAAAATGGATGGGTTTATCTTTAGTACAAAGTGGTATAGAAAATTGGATAAAAATTATCATACTTGGTTGTGCAAATATCGCACTGAAAATGATTTGAAAATGTAAAGTTTCAACCCACATCGAAACTAAAGGTTAGAAAAAGGCGAAAGGTTTATCATTTGTAATAATGTTAAAGTTAACACAGACAGCTGGCTTGGTTTGGTTGCTTGCTTACTTACTGTACTATATATAATTTTATAGCCCCGTAGGGTACCAAGGTGGAAGAAAGTAATGAATAATTGAACAGTATAGAGTATTGCTTAGGGAATTGCAAAAAAATATTACACGACTGGAAAGATCTAAGTACTTCATACTCTCGTAAAATTATTTACGCTATTTGGTGTGTGCAACTCCAAGTTAAGACTCTCCAGAGAGGATTTCCTATTTTATTACGAAGGAAAATGTAAAAAGTAAGAAATAACTGTAGGCATGTAGAATTGACTTAAGTAGTATGAAATCATACCTTGGGTACGGAAAGTAGGTAATAAAATGCATTGCAATAATGATACTCTCATTTCTCATATCAATTTAGAAAATCCTTGAGAGGGGATTGCGGAAATTGCTCGTGAAATTGATAACATGATTTCTCCATTTCGCCAATCGTTTTTCGGGATTTGATTTACAATTTTACATTCGTACATTATTATCAATTGGTGTAAGTTGTAGCGAGATATTATTTGGTCGTTTTAATCATAATATAATAACTTAGTGCAGGGTGTAGAGTGAAATGACGTTGAAGAAATATTTTAAATAATTTGGTGACGTTTTTTTTTAAACTTAAACCTACAGATGGAAGATAGCTCTTCTGAATCCGCAGAATAAAATGAAGTAAAAATAAATAACCTCTCATTCTCAAATGTCACACTTCAAGAATTTAATAAAGCATTATTATGATTCCAATCCAAACTAGTTTTTGTATGTTTTCGGTTTTACTGAAATTTCCCCATGGAATGAAAGAAAAAACCAATTTTGTTTGATTTATCGTGACTCAAAAATCTACTTTTATGTGTCGGACTGGATTTAAGTTTTGACATTTTACAATATTACTTTCTCTTTTTACAGTCGAATACACAGCATTACAGTTTTAGTATGAAATCTCAAAATGAAAAAGTTATATTTTTTGTAACCCTCACCCACACAATGTTTTACAATGTGGCAGAGTAAAGTAAAAAATATTTCCTGTTATGCTTTGACCTTTCAACCGTAGTTTGACTTTTCGTGTAGGTTGAAGTCTTGAGGCGGTTTCAAAAGTATGAAGTCGATTTAGATCTATGATAGCATCTCTGCTTCATATTACTAGTCTACGAAACTTCTTTGATTTTCAGCTACATGAAAAAGCTTTAAAAATTAAAAAATAGTTTTATTTTCAGGTAGTCTTGCTTATGTACAAAGCAAACGATTAACAAAGTAATTAGGCCACATGTCCTGTTTTCCACATGTTTTTCTCATTAAGGTACATGACTTTTATAGTCTACATACCTTGAGCTTGATATCCCAATCCACTAACATATTTTAACATTCAGGTCAAATGAAAAGACATCTAAAAAGCACTTTAGGTTTCCTTGTTCCTTCAATGTGAATAGTTTTCATGCTATATTCGGTTCCGCACTCCGCAGTAATAGGTTGGATTGTTCTTGTTCCCACCGCAAAGTCGTGCCTGGACTGAAGCATTTATTTCTCTCGTAAATCGACCACAACTATTCAGCAATTCCACTTTCACTATTTCTCTCTGACTTTCATTTCCTGTTCAATGTCTGTACGTTTTACAAGTTAATCGATAATACTCTTCAAACTGCTTTCACTTCTACATCAGTCAGTGCAAAATTGACCTGTTGAGGATCTGATGAAATGATGCTGAGTAATGTTTTATAGAGAAGTTTAAATTTCAATTTATTTTTTACAAGAAATCCTCATGAAATCCTTTTTTGTTTCAGTATTTAAACCAAGTACTTTCGTAATTTATGTAATTTTATAATTATTCAAGCTACATATATCTCTTAAAAGTTACAAAGCTTTAAGGCTTTGTTAGGGTAAAAAAAAATGTTTTAGACCCGGCCGGAATTCTAGAAAAAAAATCCGTCCATATGATATTGAAAATTCTCCGAATGAAATTGAGCCCGAAATCCCCCAACTAACTCCTCGTGAGGATTTCATTTCACTTTCCTCAAAAAAATATTCTTGAAGTTCTTTCTTTTGTTCTTTCCAACCTGTAATAAGGTAGGAGGTACTGACAGACAATGAATAAGGAAAGGAGGCATTAGGAATTGATCTCCTTTTGTATAATTTATTACTTTGCAAATCCAGGTGGGGGTTTGAGGAAGGAAAAGAAAAGAGAGTCGGAGAAATGTTTGAATTTATAAAAAAGAAAGTATGGTGAAATGAAGTGAGGAGGGTTTTGCTGAAATGTAAAAGCATGTTTTTCACTTCATTTATAAAAGGGAAATAATATGTGTCTGTTAAGCGTGTCGAGAGTTGAGTATTTGAGATGTTTCTGAACGCCATAAATTTCCCTTCTGACATGACACGACATACATGACATCTTTATAATTTGTTTACATTTTGTGATGTGTGTAAGTTATGATTGAAATTTGAAATATAGTTGCTTTTCATTTTATTCAAGGAGAGACTGAGATTAATATGTCTGTTAGATTGAGAAAGGTGCAAATTCAATTAAATGTCAATTTTAGATTAAACCGTTCAGATTATAAAAATACTTGTTGATCCCGTTGCAAGTATATGGGACAAGTCAAGTTGTATTATTTATTCTCGTTTGTATTAATGTCAAAGTGCTTTTACTTTACTATCTTTGTCAGGCCAAATAAAACTTTTTTAGTCAAGTCATTCATTCATGAATGTTGTCAATATCTTGTTGACATAACTTTCACCACAAAAGGAGGGTTTTTGTCAGTAGTAGGTTTTAGTGGTTTTGACATGGGGTTAAATTTTTCTTTCTCTATTCTAAATGTAGAATTTGAGGATAGTGAAATCGTCAGTCTCTAACCTCAAGAGGATTTTAGGTTTAAGGGTTTTATTTCTTTCCCTGTGTGTATCGAATTTCCATTCACAGATTAAATTAGGTAGGACAGGTTGGAGTTGGAATTGGAAGGTGTGACACGTGCTACTTTATTATGCGGTCTTGAATAAAATTAGGTCACAAGTACAACGTCTTTCCTTGATTTGGTTATGCGGTTTTTTGCATAAGTTTGATTGAGCGTGGGTGTATAATCCTCTATCAACATTCAACACCGTCGGGATTTGATTTGATGAAAAAATTCCCAACCTGTACATTCTAAAAGGTCTTGTAAGACCGGGTGTGTCAATAACTTATCCTGGGTGTAAATACTGGTAGCAGAAATCATTAAATTGGGCAAAAAGGATAGTAATAGGCGGAAGTATCGTAGGATTCTAGGATGTTGGTTGATTTTCGGTTGATGTCTGGAGTTGAATGAAGTTGTTAAAAGTGAATGTGGGTGGAAGATTAATTGAGTTGAAATGTTCGAGACTTGGTTTGTTCTGTCATCTGTCCTATATTTGATACGGAATCGACAATAAAAAAGGAAATGAACCTTTGGCTTTATATAGGACATTACGTGAGTTGACAGCCAAATTATGTTACTTGTACGACTCGCTAGACTTGATGGCATTAACTTGAAGAAGGATTGGCATGGGATTGCTCTTCCTGGGTGGCTTCCTATATTATATTTTTTAACGTAAAGATCTATAGAGTTTAGTTGACAAGATCTTAAGATCTCCAACCTCAACTTTATAAAGAAAAGTTATAAAAGAAACTACCTATAAGAATTTCTCTCATATTGAGAAAAGGATGATGTACACTCCTAAGAGCGAAATCAAAACGGTTAAATTTCTCTCGTTTACAAGAGCTTTTAAATTCTTTCTTATGGAAGAAAACCCAAAGATAATTTTACTTAGAAATCGGAATGTAATTTTATATCGTTTTATTACACTGTCTACATGTCATGAACTCACTGGACGACTGCACACTCAGATAAAATTCGGGGCTTAAGATTAGTGACATGACAGTAAGGTTCGATCCGTTCGGCACTTACTTTTAGTGAGATGAAGACTTTGATGCATATTTCTTCACAAGATAAATTTGAACCGATGCATTGAGTTATGTTAGGCTTGGTAATATAGAAAGAAAGATGATGATGACATTTTATGAACCCATTATGCCATCCATCCAACCATAAAGCATTTGTACAAGAAGATCCACTCTAAATCATTTTATAATGTCTTTCCTGGTCTATTCTATGTGTGGTACTTATTATTACATGTAGGTAGGTAGTAGGTATGTAATAATGTAACTGAAAGACATTAATAAAAGCTCTGAAAGCATAGAAATTAATGAAAGCATAGGAATATTTTCTCCAGAATCAGCAAGAGTCTAAGTTGAAGTGGTCTGGTCCTTGTCAGTTATAGAATATCATATTTGCTGAGCTTATTACTCTACCGAATTTCATTTTACTAGCTTAGCTTAAGTAATGCTTAACTCTTCCTTATCTATTGGGAACTAATTTAGAAATTTACAATATCCATTATTGGCATTATTATAGCTTTCTTTAATGTTTCTGGATGGAATATCCATAAAAATGAAACCTCTTATTGCGATTTACTTACTTTGAAGTCTCATGTATTTTGCAATATTGTGTTGAATGTTGAAAGTTTGAAAGGAAAGTTACAGATCGGATTTTAGGAAGGATGTGGAAGTGGATTTGAGTGTGACTGCCTACTGGTTGTCCCCATCCATTAGTTACTTCGTGTAAATGCACTATACCTATGACATGTCATGTCGAATCTTTATTTAATCAAAGTGATAAACTACCATGTTTCTATCTAGGGTTAGAAGTTGCGACGAAACGGACCATTTAACAGTTGCAATGATTTCTATACTGATATGATTGCAATTGGATTGCATTTATGGTGAATGGCTGACCCAGTTTAGTCAATAGAAAATTCATAGCTTTTGCTCAATTTTGCTGGAAGGCAATTATTAAAGAGGATGGATCATGTTGATATCAAACCAAACTAACGTGATAATTCACTATTCCTTTTAGTGTAACGACATTATATTATGGCGTGAATTAGAATCAGGACGATGAACTATCAAAAATTATAATGGATAAGCTCAAACATAACTAGAGAATAAATAATAATTATGTTTTGCACAATATTTAAACACAGTATCAGTATCAATATCTGTCTGCAGTCTGCATATATTCAGATAGGATTGCATTTTGTTACTGGAGACCAGTCTCGACATTAACAAAGAATATCTGGAAAGTTCCAGACGAAAAACTTAGGTAACGCTATTTTAATAACTATGTGACTCATGTAATCATTATATTTAATTTGGGATATTTTGCAATAAAAATAATCATTAATGTTATTGGGTACTTCTGTCTGAAAAATATAATTTTGACTAGAGTAAAGGTATAATGGATTTGGAACGGTGTTTCAAGCACGTAGGCTTCTAAGTGCTAATAAACAAAATACAATATAGTATAAATTTAAATTACTGCAATTTGAATAATATCTGTTAGCAAATGTTTAAATGCAGTCAATGAAAATGCGGTAGTAGGGTTAAAACAATTAACCACTACAACTTTCTCTGATTATGTTATGGTGATGAGGTTCCTAATAATTTTACTTTAGTAAATATTAAGCCATTTTACTAATTACAAACTAACTAGATTTGTACATTAGGATGAGACAGAAATACCGAAGGACTTTTGCTAATAAAAATGCAAATGTTTTAAATTATTCTGACTTCGGAAAAATGCATTCTGCAATTAGTACTCTGCCACACAGATAGAATAGAATAAGTTGCATTATGGAAAGATTAACTGATGAAAAGTTTTTCAATTTTGATGCAACTGTCCTTAATGATTGTTGGAGAATATTGCACAATCTGATCTTTTTGCAAATTAAGTTCAAGTCATTAAAAATGTTTGTTTACCATTTAGCTTCGAATTGGGCAATTTCTTTGTATTACAGAATAGAAGTGATAGGAGCTACTCACTATACTTCGTTTCGAATTGAAGGTAATAGCATATATGTAGTGGTATGCAAAATTAATATAAATTCATTGTTTTGTTAAGATGCTGACTAGTGATTTAGAAAAGTGCAGTAGGTGATTGATAATAAATAATATACCAATAATTTTATCTCCAAAGTAATTCATGAATTTGCAAAAAAGTTAGTCATTCTTAATTAGACGAGCTGCATAGTCAAACAACTGTCCACAACGATTGTAAAATTTGTAGCATACAGTACAAATCGCATTTGCTTTGCATAATGCAAAGCGGCTCATTTTTTATTTAGATAGTGACGATAGTTATAGTGAACAAACAATACCATTATTGGTAATTTGTATTGTTCTTTGGGTAATGCATTTATGTTATTAGTTATAGCTAAAAAATGATTCTTTTTACTTCGTTCGCTTCACCGATTTCAAGGAATTTAGACAAAATATAATTATATTATTCATGACGACTTCATGACAAAAAATTTATCAATAAATATACATTTATGTAGCTTGGGTACATGAGACATGTTTGTAATTTACTGAGAATGAGTGAATAGTAAAACTTTAAAAATAAAACGATGGGTACTCACACTACACCAATTGGTACTGCAATATCGTTATAAAAGTATTGATCATTTTTAGGGAAATAAATCCTTGAAATTGAAAAGATTGAGGTTTTTGGGTGTAATTAGCATGGTATTGCATAACAAATGGTGTAAGTACATTTTTCGATTGTATTCTGATTTCTTCATAGACCAAAGAAAGAACCTTCTTTCTTTGTTTGGTCTATGTGATTTCTTGAAATAATCTCTCGAAACGTATATAATACATTTTTACCTATTATCTGATTTATAAATAGTTTCACTACATAACTTAAGGTTTTGACAAGTAAAATTTATATCTTTCAATCAAAATTAATCTTTTAAAATTGTTAACTTTGTATTTTCTAATTTATTACAATCAGTAATTATTTTTATGGATGACTACATTTAGGTGAAAAATTTCATAGTTTTCATATAAATACATAAAATAAAATAATTAAAAGCATATTATTAAAAACATGAAGAATTAAAAATATTGAATTAAAAACATGAACTCTGAGTGAGACCCGAGGTAGAAAAATGGCTTTACAAAACTTTAAATTTTTTACAACCAGTAACCGAAAGCCGATAGCCGACAGTCATTTAATAGCCGATTGCCGAATCGGCTATCTCGGCTAATAAATTATAGATGTTACAGAAATCTTGTGGCATATCTGTTGCAATTTGATTACTATTTTGTAATCTGAGCCGTAGTGTAATTTTATATCTTAAGTCGCAAGTCGCAACTCTCAGTACTGAGCTTAGTTTCAAGCAAATTATTACTTTAAAATCCTTAATTAAGATTTTAAATTAGCCAGCACTGCTTATTCAGGCAGCATTGTAAATTTAAAATTAAGTTGTGAAATCGCATAACTGCACAGCGTACAAGAAAATAAAATATATTGCAACAAATATGACACAAGATTTCTGTAACATCTATAATTTATTAGCCGAAATAGCGGGCGATGCGGTTCACGCCCTGCTATTAGCCACCCAAGTTTGAAAAAATCATGAACGAAGCAGGCATGAAAAAACTTATATGGGAGTCATTTGCTTTGCGTCAAAATCAAATATTTGTACTTATTTTTATGCATTATTGTCTAGTGTCTTGTGTGGTTCATTTATTTTGATGTAATTCTTGCTTAATCGTTTTTTAAAATACGCTTGGCTCAAACGCTTGGCTTAAAAGAACGCTTGGTTGGGCTGAGAGTGAAAGAATTACGAAAACTCCGTGTCAATTAGCAACTTTAAAGAAGCGAATGGACTTTTAGCGTTGCCGAGGGCAAAGATCAATGAACTTTTTGTTATTCAACAAAATGTGATTGATTGAAATTGAAGGGAGAAGCAACGCAGTTAAAATTTTCAGTTCAGAATTCGGTGTCCCATAGTTCACATACACACACACACATCTTCATCATCATCCAAGCACTTTTTTACTCGTCAATCGAGTAACTTCCACTTATGGGTTAATTGGGTCAGAGGTCACCAGCTTCTCACGAGGATACGGCTGAAGGAGTGGAACGCTGGAAGCGAAATTTAATATCTAAATTCGACGAACTGGGGACTGTACGTAAGTACACCGTTCAAGGCACTGAATGCGACAGTGGGGAAACATCAAGATTCAAGATTGCGGAAGTTACATCTTCGTACACTGAACCAACGCTGCAAGTGCGGGATCAAAATTTAAAATCGTGAATTGAGGTGAAGACATTGCTGATAATTTACGAGAGCATACCTTAGAAATAACTGTATCAAGCTTGTATCTTTGATCGTCGTTTTTATATTTACCTTGACATTTTGCATTTTAGGACGAAGTTTCATTCTCAATATTTGTTTGACAAGCCGATACGACAAAGTCAACTGAGCGCTGGCTGCTGTGAAAGACATTTACTGGACAAAAGGGTTGAGTATGCTGATTGTTGGATACGTTACCAGAAACTAACAAGTAGTTAGATGAACGAGATTAGAGTCACAGAAAAAGTAACAATTAAAGGGACGATTAATAAACCTAAAAGGATGAATAGCAAAGGTCAAAACGGAAGCGGTGGGGGCTGGGGAAAACCAACAAGTCCCAATCAGGACAAATGGCC
>JAQFZZ010000075.1:0-37536 GCA_034696405.1 Isotoma caerulea | reverse complement strand
ATGACACACATGATTTGCTACAATTCCCTTTGGAGAATTGCTAAGATTCCTTGGAAAATCATGGATACGAAAATTTACACTAGAAAATAGTGTAATGTGCTTTTTCACATTTTTATAGGATTCTTAAATCAGATTCGAATGGAACATTGGGTGGTTGAACGAACTTACTTGCTATATTTCAAATACTTTTGTCAACTTGCTACAAGAATAATGAGAATAATAGAAACTACATCATAATGTTATAGTTTTTTAAAGTTTCATAACATATTTGTCAACAATATTATGGATAAGGTATTATTTTTTCATTTTATTTCGCCTTGTATTATTTTTCAAGTTTAAATTACACTTTAAACTATCGAAACGTAAAATGAGATGTTTTTACATTCATACCTTTATGCTTTACGTAGGATTATTTTGAGCATGGTTTTGATTAATTAATCTTTTCATTTTTAGAAATAACAAAAACAACTTTTGTCAATATATATTTTAAATTGAACGAGCTTGGCAATTTTTCTCATCGTATATGTAGCGTCGATATTACCATGTTGACATGAAATCTACTAGTTACAAAACCACATAAAACAACCCCATAGAATTTCCAGGAAAAATTTTGTTTTTCTTGAAAATAAAGTAATTCTATTTCCTACTGTACTGTGTACATCATACTCCACAAAATAAAACTTTCATCCACTTTCTAAGAAACAAGAAATAACCTTGGTAGTTGCATTGGCCAGCATAAGGAGTAAATAACAGTGATTCTTCGTTCGTAGTAGTTAATAGTCTATCTGGGTTTTAGGTAGTTGTACTTTCTCCACTGTAGAAAACATGATATTATTCTGATAGAAAGAGCAGAAAGAGTCATAATATTCTATTCTATTCTATTACATTATTATATTTATACTAGAAGAATAATCATCGTCACGATCATCGTGCCAGTGCCAGTGGCATTCTTCAACAGTATTCTCTATTCCACACACTGTATAATATAGTATATAACTATTAAAACTTCTTCTTGTGCTATTATATGACTAGAGACTGTACTGGAAAAGGGTACTTGTGAAGGGAAGATGTAGAAAATGGGGAAGAAGGAGTGTTATTGGAAGTTGGTTCTGGAATAGGATCCTCATCCCAATGGACGAGATAACGTGTTCTATTGAAAAGACGGCATTTCATAGTTCCACCAAGAAAACCAAGCAAACCACCCTCCATCCACAATCTACTCTACAGAGAGATGCGTTTACTTATTATGACTTTTTACTTGTATACCAAAGCTAACTCTAGAACCGTTCTTCCATCGTTTTGTACAGGAGAAAGAATAAGTAGAGAGGAGAAAGAGACACACACACAACTCTCTCTGAATCGGTTAGCGATTCTCAGTCAGGCAGAAACTCATGATAAAACTCTCACAATCACAAATAACACGTCAGAATTAAACTAAAAACTTGCCAGAGTTTCAATTTGCACCAGTGTTATTATATACTATAATATTAGATTGAACAAGAAGACTTGAGAAGTACCTCATAATATCATAGAACTACAGATAACTGCAAAATGAAGGTATCCGCTCACAGCAATGAATGCCCAGACTTACTAAACCTTACAGGGAATAAATAATAACGGCCTTTCATCTAATAATCATAATATGAATGTATCTTCATTTCATTATATACCTTTATTCTTAATACTATATTTCTTGCCTAAAACATTTTCAATTTTCAATGATCCAACCCACCCTCTTGCATAATCTAATATTTTACAAAAAAAGCAAAATATCTTATTTGCCTATGAAATACCAATAATAGCAGTTGACATTTTATGCAACTACCAAAACTTAAAAAACGGAGCTAATCTGATAATAAAAAACATGCTATTATATTTTATGCTTTTAAGATGATACGTCCTTGATCTATTCAGAGTGCACTTATCGACGACATTCAAGAGTTTCATGTATTTTACCTTGTTGAATGAGAAAAGAAACTTGAGAAGTCAATCAAGGATCAAAATAAACTACTCTTGTATAGTAACTCGAGCTCATTGTCATTTATACATAATACGGCATTCTTGTCCGACCTCAGGTGTCACCTTTAACAAACAACTGTTTAGTATTAATGTATTTCGAAAGTCAAAAGCTGCATTTTTCAACGAAACCAACAAAAAGAAAAAAGTCATAAGGGGTTTCATTGTTGTTGAAAATGTTGAAATATTGAAATTGAGACGTCTGCTATATGAATTGTTAAAATTAAAAGAAAAAAAGCATGTAATTGATGTTTCTTAAATTATTCTCTGCTCGACCGCTCCTTCCATTCTCTAACTTCTGCTTGGACTCATTTGTAAGTAATCAGTTTACCTTTTAACTCTATTGACAAATTTTATGAAAGATTGTACCAGGAAAAGCCTTCAGGCTGATCCGTATATGCTTTAAGGTTTTAACAACATAATCATCTTGTACTAAACTGATTTAGTGAACAAATTCTGCTGCCAATTGTTATTATATTTATGCACGCAAGCTGTACCTTTCATTTTTTCAGGTAAGAACAGAAAATATTACAATAGTTCTTGCTATACTATGAATGATGTACTCTATGTTGTACTTGTATTGTTCATCTAACGACATGTGAATGCTCAATACATTAAAAAGGCGATGACATTTGTAAACTTGTTTTACATCTGTATTTGACCCGAACTATAGACAGTTCTTGTGTATAAAAATGTACATGTGAAATTGGGAAGTAAATCTGTGTTTGATATTGTTATCCCGTAAAGACGTAAACGAGACAGGGATGAAATAATGAGGCAAACAATAGCTCGTGTATTTTCTTGTTATTCTCAATTCCTCAAAGACATTCCGCCATTGTTCCATTCTCGTTGTGAGTTTCTATTTTATACACAGAAAGTTTTCTTGCAGCTTTACTAACTACAAGAAGACTAGAACACAACAAGCTTCAAAGCTTGAGTCTCTGTTGAGATGAGAAATTGGTACATTTTAAAGACATTTCCATTCTCATTTTCAGGCTAATATATTGTGACAATATCCTTTACTATTCAGTTCAAACGAGGTCTAAAATGACCCTTTGTTATTTTCGCATATCAGGTTGGCTCGCAAATTTTATTTTCGTTACAGCATGAAATTCCATGCAGTTAATGAAGTATGCTAAAATATATGAATTATTGTTTGAAAAATTCAAAGTTTATTAGCTTGATTAAGTCCTGAGAATAAATGAAAATGAATTGTACTAAAAATGTACCAAAATAAAAAAACTGCATTATTCAGCTTATTTGTATATCTACATAAAAGATTGATAATTATGGTGATTAATACGAAAAAAGTCATAAAAATACCAAGCACTAAGATGAATGAATGTTACCCAAGTCTGAAATAAAAATCTCAAATTCAGCGTTATGTATCCTATACTGACTGGTCGTCGTCCAACTTCTAATTTGAACAATTCCATACCCAAAAATTCGGTATCAACTGGTAAATAGAGATTTGCTTATTGAATGCAATCGTCATCCGTACAAGACATTATTCACACTTAAATGATTTCATTGGAAAAGGCACATGCACAATAATATTTCTCATACAAAAGAAGTGCTTTTCCAATGCATTATGTCATGACGTCCTTCTTTAGCTCTCTCTCTCTCTCTTCCAGGGTGATTCTTCCAAGTTCTGTATAGTATTACGGTACGGTGCATTGTGACGAGTCAGTGGTGACAATCAGTTATGGCTAGTATGATATTATACTAAACTAGAGTCTAGAATATGACATGTCGTGTTGTTACCTTATCCTACTAGAACAGTCAGTCTGATCCTTTAGGTCATTCATTCAAATCTAATATTATTATTTTCTCATGTACATCGCACGAATGTAATCACACACTATAACATTAGATAATTATATTATCTAATACCTTTGCAATCTGCAGAGTCAGATGGGAAAAGAACTATGGGGATGGTAACTGTCGCTTAAATAAATCCTAGCCTGGTTGAGTAGCATAATAACGAGATTATCAGATGTAAATCAAATGCAAGCAAACGTCCTTCATGCTTCGGATGTAAACCATAATATAATGAATAAGTTTTGCAGCAAATTAGGAACTAATCACAATGAATGCTTAAAATCGTGAATAAAGTATTTAATGAATTATGATGAGAGGAACAAAAGTGACTAAAAATATCGAAAAAAATAAGATTTGACTTTGCAAACAGAAGTAGAAAAAACAGTGGAAATAACTCATTGCGTAACCAATTCAACACGATCAACGATTGAATTATATATTGAAATTTTAAAACGTAACGAAAAGAAAATTATCTTACCTAATATGAAACCTGATTACGTAATTTGATTATTTAAACTTTCATTACATAACTGTATAATCACATAATCGGACATTGGTATAAATTCAATAGTTCAATACAAAAGATATATCAAGCAAAGTAAAAGATAAAAAGTGCTTTTAAAGGTAATTCATAAATACAACGTAGATACATGTGACAAAAGGCAAAGTTGTACACTTGGGACACCTTAAAAACTGAATTTAGGGTAAAAAGCAGTTTTCACCAGTTGCAGTGGTGGTAGAATTACGAAATGGATTAGGCTTATTCCATTCTGATGATAATTCCTCCCTGATGAACAATTTATGGTTTCATCGCATCACCTAAAGCAGATTATTTAAGCTTCAAAGCCCTCAGCAGCTCAACAGTAACCTGCAGCATTAAAACGTTAAACTTCCTCTACACTTGTACATTTACTCTGCATCCTGTTTTCCCTTATCTTGTCTCATGTATTTTCTCATGTTCTACAAGTTTAAGTGAATTTGGACAAAAACACTTTTGTTCATAATTCCAGACTTATTGTTTCCTTTAAGTGTGTAATATTTTCTCTGTTTAGATTGTATTTTGGCATTTTCTGCGAACTACCCAGATGAATTAAGTGAGACTTACAAGCAAACTGTAAATAGCAGATACACAGCCCTTTAGCTGTTTTCGTTGAAAATACTAATTCGGTTCGGATTCGGGGAAGGAAGGATTCCACCAGGGACATTGTGTTTTGGTGTTACGCTTCGTAGCCTACAAAACAGCTCTGTGCAATTGGGATTTGAGCAAAGAATTGAAACCATTTGCTCATCCAGAAAAGCAACATAATAAATATATTTACGAGTATTACACATATTGCATCATAATGACACAAACATACACGGCTCTTATCTTTCATCATCATCATCATTCCTATCAAGAACAAATTGTCTAAATCAGTTGAATATGTAAAGTAATATTTAAAAGCCTGAGCTTTAAAATAAATAAAATAACATTTTAATTTATTTTTTAAAGTTTTAAAATAAAAAGTTCTATCCTATCGCTTTTCTCAGTGTCCTGAGTCCTGTCCTACATAATATAGCTGTCTATTTTTGACACAAGAGATGAGAAATGATTGGTGTTGGTCTGTTGATAAAAGTAAATCCATGAGGGATTTTAAAATTTTAAATTGACTATGAATAAGTATTATTTGCTCTTCTTTCTCTCTGTTATAGTACTGATTGTTTGTCCATTGTGAGAGGGATGAATGAAGGGGGAAATTCTATATTAACTTAGAAACTATAGATTTGATCACACCATACTATATATGATACAATACCTACTTAAATTTTCATACCAGATCAATTGTCCTATCTATTACTATATGTACTGCACTGCAATTACCTTTCTTCCCTATTGACTAACTCTTTTTTAAAGGAATCTAATGGGACAGTACGAGTGTGTAAGTCTGAGTGTTAAAAACATGATTTTAATCCCCTTGTAATTCTCTAGCTGTAGCTTCTGTACTCACTGATTGACTATATAGGGTTTATTTTCTAACTCTTTCAACCCTTTTGAGTACAAATTTTATGTTGGATTCGAACTCGTATTCTGTTATTGGTTCCGCTATTCAAGTATTTGCCTTCGTAATAATAATGAAAGGGATTTTCTGAGGGACGAGGCGTTAATCCATTTCTATTGGTTTGAATCATGTTTATTATCATTAACCACCTTTCACTCAACTGATACTCAATTATTTTTGTATATCCTATTTTTGGTATACCTCAGCTAATTTTATGTAAAATGTTCTCCTTCCCCAAGGCAATTCGAGGATTCGAACTACCTTCAAACTAATAAAATGATAATTGGTTTAAAATACAAAAAAGCTTTATTAGATAATTTTTTCACATGTTTTGAGCAACGTGATTTTTTATATTAACCTTGTTTAAATCCCAAATTAATGCAAAATACATGTATATTATATTAAATTTTTTGCCAACAGTAATATTACATAAGATTAATCTAAAAGAGTAATTAAGGAAACCCTTAAATGTTTTTTTTCATGTGATGTGAATGTAAATGAAAAAGGATCAAACGATTGAAAGGGTTGAAAAAGAGTGTGCTGAATGTTGGCAAAGGCCGTCACATTACAAACGAGTTACATAACAAGCATACTTTCCCCAGCTGATAAGATCTTGGCCAGAAGGCGTTTGTTGTACCAAAGTATGAGATTTTTCCTTGTTATTCTTCAAGGGTTTATACAAAATACTCAATGATATTACCCATGAACTAATATTATAAAGTAAGGCAACATGGTCTAGACCTAACTTACAACTCTTTTAGACTAATATATAATATTATTTTGTATTCAACTGAAAAAAAGTTCAGACTGCTGGGAATTGTTCAGACAGACTGGATCTTCTAATCTATCTATTGCTTTGCTTTCTCTCTTTTCAACGCTTTTACCCTTCTAATATTGTACATTTCAATGAAGGAAACAAAATGCTACCACTACCCACACCACAGAAAGACATCTCTATATTGCGTATTTTACGAATTATTATTACATTACATACGGTTATAGAACAAGCGGCTCTTTTTAGCTTTCGAACATTCAATATAATATAAGGTAAATACGAAGTTGTACATTCAAAAAGTGAAGTTTTGCAGAGCAATATCACATGAAATGAAAATGAAATACCTTAGATTCAACCCAAGGGTGAGTTTCATTCAACTATCAGTTACGTTGGTTTACAATACAAAGCAAGTAATTTGTCTCATTTCGATACAATATGAATTTGACCCACATTAATTAAGAAATTTGCAAACTTTAAATTTTAAATTCCATTTGTTTAAGTCCAAATGAGAACTGTGGTTAACTCCTCCATAACATTTTAAAATATGATTCGAAAATTAATGTGTAAATTTTCTCTCAAAATAATACTCCGCAAAACCATGAAATCCATATTTTTCTCCCCAAATAAATATAAAAGGAGTGCCAAGATGGGAAAAAGATGAGCAAACTTTGTAAATGGGCTGTAATTAAGTAAAACCTAATCAAATTTCTCATTCATGGGTTTCTCCAACAAACTTTAGGTTTTCTCTTAACATTTATGTAAACCGAATGGATGCATCTCTGAGCTATATTCATTCCTAGATTTTGTTGAACGGAGTGAAAGCAATTTTTGTGGATGGTTGACCAAGTGTGCAATACGCCGCTTAAATCATAAATTGTTAGCTTGAGTGATGTATGAGGCTAATGAAATACTTTAAGACCTTCTCATCTGAACATTTATTTGATGGATGACAAAGCTAACACATCAAGACTATGAACTTGTGGCTTTCTCTCCTTTTTATACACTTTTATAAATCCATTTCATTCCAATGGCTTCGCTATTTCCTGCAGTAGCGTAATATTTTTTTCTCTGAATTCAGATGCAAGTTACGGGTGCCAAAAAGGAAGTTTTTTTAAACGTACAGGCTAATCTCTCAAGTACAAATTTTTTAGCTTCGAACTACGCTTAAAATTTTTGATATAATTTTACTATTTTAACTTACCTTTTTTAGAAGTGTAACCATCAACAGGAGAAGAAGAATTGACACATCCGTTGCTATCCTCAGGACTTCTAATGCCACTAGGCCCTATAGAGTAATTGTTGCACGAGTACCACTGACCCCTAGGCCAATTTTGAGGACCAAGGAGTCTTAATTTATCCTGTGCAATTTGATCTTGATGATCAGAAGGACTAAGAGGAGATGTAATTATTCCATCACAAGGATCCTTTCGAGATGATAAGTTCCGAAGTACCCGGTTTATTGATGATACCTGCAAAATTAAAATTAAATCAAAATTTCAAAACCTGTACCAAAAGGAAATAAAATATTTTTGGAACTCTTTTAAAAAGCAAACCCCACAGAACTCATTCAAGTAGAAATCCAGAGAAAATATACATGAAACTTTGCATAAGTAGCTCAATTAGAATTCAAAAAGAGTGGAGACCCTGTTCTAAGGATAGAGAGAAGTAGCATGTAGGAGGGATTTGTAAAATTGGGAAAATGCTCGTATCATATCAAAGCTGGGTATTTCCCATATATGGTTGATTCTGAAACTGGTAAAACCGCTTTGGGAAAGAGAAGGAGGAACGTGAAGTCTTTTGAAATGTCATTAGCATGTATAGAGCTCTTTAAATTATTGCAGATAGGAGTCAAGGGAAAGCACAGCGTTGGGGGATTTCTTATCTGAATACTCAAAGTACGTAATAAAAAGCGTTTTCTACTACACGTACAGTCGAAATCCATTGTAAGTACCTCTGGCAAAAGTAGCAGAGGAGCGAAAACATACAGTAAAAACTGTCACTGCCATTCAGCAACAATGTTTTTCTTCCTTGTCCCTTGACCCATAATACTAACTGCTATGATATGCCACTACACTAATGCATGAGCACACATTTTTTTCAAAAACTTTTTGCCATATGAAAGTATATATGTACATAAAAAATCTGTATTATGATGATATACTTAACAGGAGGACTTGACAAAAATATGAAAGTTTGCTTGCAACATTTCATATTTTTCTGATATAATGTTTCTTCTTACTGTTCACAATTGCTTTCACTCTCATGGCGTCAGTTTAGATCGACTTTGGGTATAAAAATGTGTTTTGTCATGGAAAACTCATTTGCTCATCTTTCGCATACATTTTGTTAAAAGCTCTTTCTCAAATGTGAAGCAATCTTCAGTCAAGACAGTTTAAGCAGATTTTTCAACATATACTAACTCTTATGTACGTATATGGACATTGTTAACATTATGAAACGCCTTTCTGACATGTTTGTAAAGCATGCATTAAGGCCTAGCTCAAAATGTTCGAATGTCTTATCTTAAAAAACGTATAAAACATGGCGAAATCGAATCTTCCAAAAGAAAAGAAAGCTAAAGGAGTGGGTGGTGGTGTGATGATGATGATGATGATGGCAGTGTGGGATTCTCATGTGTCTGTATTGCTTTGTTGTACACATTTCGTATATAATACTATTTCTGGCTTCAACCCTTTTCTCCCTTTTTTGGTTGGTTGGATGGGAATGATGATGGTTCTTCGTGAAGATCCTGATGACTATGTGTAATAGTAGTAGTATGTAAAATGCAGTAGGGTACTGTACTAAAAGGTAGGTTTTTCTAATAATAATATTATACATGAATTCTTTATCTCTTTCACAATCCTTTTCTCCTTGTTCGCTTTCTATTTCAAAACTTCTATGAAAATCTTTCCTCATATTTTTCAATGCTGACTTTTTACAAGGAGCTTAGAAGAAGTGTGTAGGCAGTAGTAGATTATAACATAAAGCACATCACATCAGCCAGCTAGAATACAATACAAAGAGAAGTGAGAAAGATAAATCCTTTATTCTTCTTCCATTTGGTGACACATTCAACTCAAAACTCTTTTTTCAACATCACCATGCACCACTATAAACTTACATAACACCAAGAAACCGACCAAATTTTAGATACTTTATTTTATTGTAATAAATAACATAACATAATACTATTACGATTTAACTTTTGAAGAAGCTCTTAATTTTCCAAGCTTAATTCTTAGAGATGTGATTATATTAAGCATAAGCTATCAGGAGGAAATTCTCTTATCAAGCTTTACTATGTAATTTTTTTGTCCAAAAGATTTGTATTTTTGTGCTGTTAAGGTATTTGATAAGCTGATAAATAATGTATGTTTATAATGCGATTTATGAAATAAAAATGCTGACAAATGATTATAACGCAGTATAATGTACATCTTTTAAAACACGAAGTACTTTTAAACCAAGTTTTTTAAGGAAATAAAAAGCACAGTTTTTATGTTTAAGTATTCATGTCTTATTAATGGTCCAAAATAATGAAGTTAGAGCAATTAAGGTTTACAGTACCTCAAAACAATGTGCATGCATGTTTGATTAATATTAATGTGTTAATTAGTCGCATTCAAAATTTAAATTATTTTTTAAAGATTTTTAAAAAAATTTGGATATGAAACTGTAAATGATGATTGGTTTTAAAAACTTTGGAAAGAACAAAATCCTCGAGTTTAATTCAGTTTGGGAAAGAAGTATTTACCTGTAAAAGTCTAAGAGAGAAAAAGCCCCCAAAGTAAAGAAAAACAAAGTGTGATTGAGTTAGCAGAGAAACAAAAGCATAAGTTAAAGGATTAGCTTAATCCGAGTATCTAATTCATGTGAAGTGTTTCCTGAATCTCTTGTAGTATTATTATTGTCGTTAAAAGGAAAAGTGCGTGCTCAATTACAAGAAGAGTAGAAAAAGGAAGAGGAACAAGTGAAGAGTAAAAACTCTTATTTGAAGAGAGTAAACAGGAGAGAGAAAGTGGTATGTTAGTCGGAATGTATTTTGTATTAAGAAAACGGAAAGGAAATCATGATGAGATCATCCCATTTGGTCGGGAGGCGTTGAAAGGCATCTTGGTTGGTTTCTTCCGCTGTCAGATCACATTTTGGGACACACGAAAACACAGACGAACACATTCCCAGAAACCAAAGAGAAAAGCCAAACAGGGAAAAGATGAATCTCTTCTTCTTTCTCCAAGCGACATTCATGGCTTTGGGACAGAAGAGTAGACTGACACCCAGACCAAGACACTAACCACCGGAGAAGAGATGAGTTTAGCACCCACATCCATATAGAGACTATATTAAAATACCGTTCACAAATTTTGTTCTCACTTTTCTTTCCTTTTCCAGGTGTTTTAATAAGGGTCTTTTAAAATATTTCAGTAAAGTTTATCTGATTCTTATTTGATTTTTTAGGAAATTTGAATGCTTAATTTTTTAAAGTAAATTTTAACCACCAAATATAATGCCTGCCTATTCACCACTTCCGAAATAGACATCGCGAATTTTTTATGTAAAAGAACATATAAAGAAAATTAAATGTCTCTCAAGCGATTTACGCCCAGCACTTTTGTTTCTCCTGATGATGATGATGATAATACTTGTACATCTTTATCGTAATATGTACATTTATGTTTTTCCTCGAGAAAAAGCACTCTTAGCTACATAAGACTACGGTATATGGAAGTAGAGATGGAAGATCGATGAAGATGTCAAAAGAATGTTATAACGCCTTGTCAACTTTTTCTGATGCTCTGGTCTGACTTCCACTAGGCTAGACTAAGATTCAAAGCAAGCTTGTGTAGCATTTGGTACATCGTACATGTCAGTCTACACAGTTTAGATAAGCTTATGAGGCTGGAGAAAATAATATAATAATATAAGAAAATATGAAATACAAAGCTACCACCAGAGTATTTTCATCTTCATCCCATTACATCTCATAAAATATTGGATTTGTACACTGCACTACGATACGAGCACTGCCGTTTGAACATAGTTGATGTGTGACTTCTCTAGGAAATAAATAACATGAAATCTCATTATAACCATGAAATAAGAGAGTCATATATTGATAGTAAAAAATCAAGGCTTCAGTCGGAAAGACAACAAGCTGGATGATTTGTAATGCTCTAAGTAAGTAGGATACGGATAACCGAATTTGTTCATCCGATTTTGATCACCATGATGAGTTTCCTTTTCTACACTAACCAACCAGTTTCCTCTCTCATCTTTTTCTAACGAGATAAGTTCAGTTTAGTATCGTCTCAGATTTTTTTTAAAAAGAGGCTGGCTGAAATCGGCAAAAAATTGTCCTGTGTGACATGACAAGTATAATTTCCATTGCTAGGCTGTATAAAAATTCATGCTGTTTAATATATTAGTGAGGATGTTATACGAAAGGAATACGCTCTTGAGTTTTGCCGATTAGAAAAGAGATTGATGCAGACAGGAGACTCGAGTCACACATAAATGACAAACAAATACTCGAAAAGGGACACAAAAAACAACAACAAAAACCCGAGACGAATGAGAATCCCATTAGTTGGGATGATGTGAGGAGAGATCATCATGATGGCTAAATTAGTATGGTACTGAGAATCACATTTGGGTTCGGAATATTTTTTTATTTTCGAAACGACCAAAAATTGGAATAAATATTACACGGTTTTTTCCTTCTTAAAAATTATGTTTAGATGAGTTCAGTATGATTTTCTGCTACGACTACCGACTGATATGTCTGTACGAAATAAATTCATACATTCGTTTCGGAAAAATTACATGGAGCTAAATAAAGTTGTAAACTGATATGCCCCTTATGAGTTAATCTCACATATAATCACAATCAGCATAAGTGATGAAAGTTAAGTCATTCATAAGTTTTTATGAGATTTCAGCCACCGATGAGATGGAAGTGGCACCCTACTGACACATGCCAGGCTGATGGGGTCAGGTCGGGTTGGCACATTTGCAAAAGGAATATGATTTCTCGGTGATTAAAAGACCAACAAATGGCACAGGGACGGTGTACAATGAGAAACAATGGGAAGAGTGAATCCAATCTGTAAGCTATGAATATTATCTCTACTTCAATTTTTTCTACATGTTCATTTACTTCCACTAGTATTATTGCTCCTAGTGCTATGTACCCATTCACTAAACAATTCTAAGTAAGTAATAATAATAATGTAATGAACAAGGAGAATATTTATAGTGAGAGATCATGATACAGGATAATTCTTCCCCTCTCGCACTTCATCGAACAGCATCATCATCACATGTGCCATAAATACTAGAACAACGAGACAAGATTGAAAGATCTCTATCTCTTGAATGAATATTATTGATGACTGATCTACTTATGAGATAATCGACCATCGTACAGCATTATTTTCTAGTGGTGGTCGCTCGTCCATTCTTCCAACATTATTTGTATCAAAGTAGAGAGAGATCTTTCCAAATGTTTTTTTTTTACTTTGGGTTGTGATGTTGTGAAATAAATAAAATTTGAGCTTTTATGGCCTATTATAATGTTTTTTTTTAGAAATTTATCAAAATATCGGCAGAAAATCACATTGCTTTATAATATAGATGATAGTACTTGTAAGCTGAACTTACTTAGCCCAATCTTCTAAAATTTGCACATTTACTATTCTAATCTTCCATCCGGTAAAAGAAAGTAAGGCATCTTATTTCCCTAAGAATCTATCTGGTATGCAATTCCTCAAAATTTAGGGGAAGTGATGGATTCCTCCTCCAAAGTAAAAGTAAAGTAAAAGAGGGTCTCAGAATTGGTAGTAAAAAATAGAATGCATACACACAGTAGAATAGTTAGCATTGGTTTTGTTTGGTTGGTAAGTGCTTGGGATGCATTTCGATTAGAATGCAGTTCATAGGGTTGGTAATTCTCCATCTAGACTGTGGCCATGTCTATTCACAATTTTCATTCACGTACAAAAGCAGCGTGTAAGCGGTGTTGAGCGTGATTTTTAAAAGAAAGTAGAGACTGGTAGCGACCCACTGCATACCGCTTAAGGTACACACTACACTGTTCTTTCTGTTGTTGTATGCGAACTTCCCCAAGTCCGCGATTTCACACTTGACTGCTTTGATCCATAATGCAAGAGCTGTGATACGATTCTATTTGCTTCACATCGCATCTCATAGTACAAACTTACATGAAATAGTAGTACAACCATATTTCCTAAAAAAGGGTACGAGGTATGTCCAGATGCACCACTATTTGTATGTATGCCCTCCTAAAAAAGCAATTGCATCGTGCCACTGCCACTGACTGGTCCTACTACCACTACTACTACTGACTTTTCTTTCTTAAAAAGCTTTCTCCCTCTATCCAAATCTCTCTCTCTCTCACTCTCTTTGATATATATTTCAATGCCCCTTGCCTTCAGCAAGAGTTCAAATCTTGGCATGATGGCTGAAAGGTCCGTGTTGAGGTTCACTTTTCACAAAGTTTTCTTCCTTCCTGTATTATAATACCATCTCCAGTAGTACAACTACCACTATTACACTTTTGTCAACTGTGGACCTAAACTTGGCGAAGATCATACTATGCATTTTATGTAGATATAAAAGAAATGCACCCACCCGGAGGTGCCCAAGCCAGTGTCACCGGAATAGGGAAAAGAATAAAAAGAACAAGCTAGGAAAAATGCCAGAGACATAATAATCATTCGCACTAACTTGATATCTCGCACCTTAACTTTCATATCATTTTAGACTTGTAAGACAGTCCAGAACATTTTATGCATTTTCTTATTCTAGCAATCTAACAAAAAGTTCCTTTGCTGCAGTATGATTTTTATGCAAGCTTATAAGGTCGAAAATTGCATACAAGAAGAACATTCCAACTCGGGTTAGCTTAGAATAGAATCGAACTCTGACAAAGTAACTACCAGAAGAAAATTGAATTGAATTGCATTTGGGGAGTAAGTAACGGGTTGTATAATGGCTAAAAAGGTTATTTTAAAAGGACCATAGGGAATAATATGGGTCTGTGGGGTTTCTCTCGTGTGAAAGATTTACATATGGAGTCATTTGAATTCAACTTACACTTGGGATATTGTCATTAGTACAAACTTGTTCGGAGAGAAGACGATCACGGATTTCCCACGCGAATATTGATGGACATTCCCGTTTGTAATGAGCAATTTTATTCACAACTTCCAAAGTTGCAACTCGAGGTTTGCTTCCTCCGATTGCTCTCGGCCTTATTGAACCCGTCTCGTAATATCTGAAAATGAATATTTAAGAGCAGATTTGAATATTAATGAAATTTTTATCTACCACGTTAAAAATAACGATAGGAGCGTTTTCATTCTTTATTTTAACTCATCCAAAGAGATGATTCGATTTAGGTAAGACGTTAAAATTGATATATGACTTACCTCCCCAGAATTTTGGAAACGCAACCGTTGGAGACTTGTAAAATTCTTGAAATGTCACAAGGTCTGGCACCCGAATGAGCTAATTCTACAATCTTTTGTCGTGTGGAATCCGGAAGTGGACGTCCACTAACAAATACACCACCTAATTGATTCACTCCGCTATGACCTGAAAATATACAAGTAGAAAAAATTATTTTTAAAATTCCGATTTAAATCGAAAATGGAAATAAAATTTTGTATGTGTAAATGGCATTGGTTTTTCTATTTAAAAAGCAAATAGTATACACGCCATTATTAATGAATGGATAGTGCCATACAGTCTACCATATTTTATTTCTAGTACAAATATCATTTTTATTCTCTGAATCTCTGCTATTGACATTTTATTTCGGTGTCTATAATAAAAATGAAAATAGGTGCTCCTATTTTTTAACCGTTGCTGTTGTCCCAGGCTGTCATAGATTAAAAACTAGTGACCCTTATTTTAGCTGTGCCACCACATCAGACATCAGGCACATCTGCCATTATTTGTTGAAGGTTGCCTGTGACACCCTTGTCCCAACTCATTATTCATATTATTATTATTGTCATTATTATAATCACTACAAGCCTAAGGAGGGACTTGTATGAGGAGCCGTTTAAAAAAGTTGAAACGACATCAACATTTTCACATGTCATCATGTCGAGCCAAAAAGGTATAAAAAGTTGGTTTAACTTCAAAGGGAAGGGATTTATTGTATTGTGTATAGCATGTGCTTTTGTTTCCAAATCATGAACAATAATAACCTATTTATAGCTTAGAAAAGTTATCGGGGTAAGGGATGAAGTTGAGGTGTCCATTTTGAGAGAACATGATGATTAAAAGTTTGACTGAGGGCACCCTTCCGACCACTTCATCAGAGACCAATCCATCCCAATCCCAATCTCTTAAGCTAATCATTAATGCCAATTAAGCCTTTCACGTTGGGGCATTTGTGGATGCATGGGTGAAAGTGGTTGGGAATTTACCCAGAGATTACTTAATTTGTACATATACCTCATACTGTTCACCTTATTAATATAATTCTATGCCTCATACTATTTACTATATTATTAAGCTGATTGAATCGAACACTGCCGACTGACAGACTAAATTACGATCGAAAACCCTTGGACACCTTTGGATTAATAGAAAGGCTTTATGGAAATAAATCAATATAATTTTCTTCGCCACAATATGGAGCTTATATGTTTATTTTTAAGACCCATTTTGATTCAATTAAGCTATTAACTTAAGAAAATAAATCATGAAGTAATTTTGAAAGTCAAACAGCATTGAAGTATCCATTCTATTAATCTTTAAAATGTTTTCAGTCTTTTTAGCTATATGTCAATAATTGAAATATACATTTATCTTGTTATTCACTAGAATGTACAAAGTTAAAATCCTTGTAAACAAGAACTTGATTTATTAATGGTATAAACAGTTAGTAATGCAAGATAAAATATATTTAGAGTATCGAATTAAATTAGAAATAGGCAGGAATTATGCTTTTATTCTGTATAGTTTGATTTAACTAATGTCCAGCCCGATATTTATATTTATTTTTTAAGATTTGTCGGACTCTCCTAAGAATTTCCTTTTCAATTTGTTGCCATTTTTAGAATTGAGAAACGGTGAGTAAGATTTTGAGATGGTAAAGTCTAAAGCAAAGTACAAACTTCGAACAAAAGAGAGTAATAAAAGATGTACACTCACATAATATGTAAAGAGTCTTCTTGTCTTTCTTCTTTACTTTTTCGAGTACAAATTCAATGGAAGTTCTTGAAGCGTGAAAGATGTGTTAAAAGTACGAAAAGTCCTCGACAGTTTGTTCAAAAACGGTTTTCTTCATTCATTCTTTCGCATTTCACATTTACTTACGTATTCTATTTATGCACATAAAAGCTTCGTTTCGTTCACAAAACACGGGCCATACTTTTTTTAAAACAACTCGATTTTTCCTTTACAAATTACATTTAAAAAAAGTTTTGAAGGTGGATCCTCGTAGCTTTTGTTGATTATGATTTAAGTCTAAATCTATTGCTTCAACGAGGTATACTAAGCGTTCCAGCGTCTTAAGCGCTTTATCTCACAATAGGTCAGATATATAAGTAAAGGTAAAGGAAATTTAATGAGTAAAAAGGAAGAGTTTTTTTACATTGAACTATAACAATAATCAGAATAAGTAATAGTAATATGCAGTCGAGTAATTTATCTTTAGTAATGATAATAGCATGTACATCTTTCTTTATAAATAAATGCTGTTGTATTGTATCCACTTTGTCTAATGTTTCGTCTGAAATAAGCTCTGCATATCTAACTCACGAAATATTACTCTTTTCGGGTAGAAAAGAGAACAATTGTAGAATAAATATGTGTATCATGTGCATCTCGTATGCTTTGTTGATGATGATTATTGTTGAAAAGAATGGGAAAGAAAAATGAAAGGAAGGGAAAAGAATAAAGAGAAAGAAAGATGAGAGGCAGGAGCAGCCGACAGCCGACACTGTGACAGTCAAAAGTCACCAGACGATACACTTTTTGTATCACATTCTCATACTAATAATAATAAAGTCAAAGGCAACTAAAAGTTAAATAAAAATTTCTAAAAGAAAATCCACTAAATCCTACTTATGTCATCGGATATGTCATCTAATATACTTTACTTTTCTCAAAGTACTCAAAACTTCTGACTTTATTTTACCCAAATAATATAAATCCTCTTTCTTATACATAATATAATCCATGACTCTCTACTGCCTGTCTTTTTTTCTTATTTTACTTATCTTAAATATGATTTTACTTTATTTTTATTTATCAATGGGAATGGGAACAAACTTGTCATTTTTTTGTCATTTTACTATGGTTAAAAATTAAAATTCTGAAAAGACTGTATTTTTACTATTTTAATAGATTGACAATATAAGAATTTTTTATTATGTAACTTTAATCAAGTTTTAAGAACAACAGCATTTCATAAGGCAAAATCATGATTCTTAAAATAGCATAATAAAATACAATTGAGTACTCTTTGCCTCTATAAATGAAAGACTAATCCAAAAGCATCTTTGAGAATATAATTTACAACGAAGTAACAATAACAATAAGTCACATTTTAAAATATGTGTACAAGAGTTCTTCTAAATAGCTTTTATCAATAAATAATAATAATACAAAGTAAGTGAAACCTTAGCTTCAGTATGGATTACTTTGTAACTTTTCAAACTAATAATTGATACTTGAAAGCACAAATAACTTTGCGAAAGTGACTTGAATGAAAAAAAGAGTCAAAAGTGATCTTGTGACATCCAAACTACAAATGATATGTTCATAGCTTCTTTTACCCAACAATGGTTTATGGAATATGACACTTATGAAATTATAAAGAAGTTGGGATAAAAAAGCGGATCATTGAATAGAAATAAATGCTTCATGTTCTCTCTCTTTTTCTCTCTGTACCTTTTCTCTGTAATAGTTTCTCCGCCTATTTTCAGAAGAAAAAAAATCAATGTCTTTCTTTCCCTTTATTTTGTAGCTTAGCTTAGCTTCTAGCTTTAGCAAGGAAGTCTCCACTGAAATGGATGTATCTAACGATATGACATAAACGACAATGATGACTATTCCAGCAAAGTTGAAAAAAAATCTTAGGATGGAGGAGGACAAGACGAACCTAAATCTGTACAGTTCTATTCTCCATTGTAGAAAAAAAGTAGAAAAAGTACAGCCATTCAAGTCACAAGAGTTTGGTCTGGTTCGTAAAATAGAGAAAAGTATTTCTATTCTTCTTGCTTTTTTATAAAATTCTTACAAAAATGTATGATTTTTCTTTATATATGATTGCATGCCTGCCTGAAGAAATTACTTTGCAGATTAATATGTTAACGGTGTGATTAGAATTGACATGCTACACGACCATGCAATTGACTACTACTAGCAATGTTTTGGTCCGGAAAAGTATACTCGACCTTATACTGTATAGTGTGTCAAGTAGGGTCAAGATTCATTTTTGATTATATTATATTGAAGATGCGTTTTACTTTAAAATTTTCATTGAGTCACAGAATAGTACAATAGGGTATGAAAATAGCTCAAAAAGAGAGAATTGATGACAAAGTGTTTGCTTGTAATACTTTCATTATTCAATCAATTCTCAGCTACCTTTATGTTACCCTTGTACTGTCAATGTCAACATGAAAAATATAGCATGTTTCCACTCTTTGTGCCACCACATGAAGTCTCTATTTACAATTACAATAGAGTTGGGTGCAAGTTTCAAGAATCCTTAAACCCTTGCAGTTTTACAAAATGTTCCCTACTTGTTAAATGTCAATTCAATGCTAACTAGAACAAGCCTACACCTAAGGCCTTGCCTGGCCTGACCTTAAAAATTTAAAATACAAATTATAAAGGTAAGAAAGAGAGAACCGACGACGGTAAAGGACAATGAATTGAGAAATGTTAAAGGTGAAAAGCCGTCTGTGACTCTGATCTATCTTTTAAACTCTCAATGAAGTAGCTGTACATACATAAGGTAAGCCAGTGGGACGAAAGTTTAGAATTAAATTTAAAGGGAGTCTTTTTTTTTCTTTCCTACCTTTTTTATTTATTCTTCAGAGAATAATAATGATAATGATAATAATGCATGCTACATAATGAGTATAAAACTTACCGAGTATAGTACTTGAATGAAATGCTTTCCAACCTATAATATAGTAATAATACAAGAGTATCACAAAATGCATGTATGTTTTTTCAAGGGTATATTTTATATTAAAGCATTATTATTGTACACACTACTACATGCATTATTATTCTCATTGAATACTCTCAGTTTCTTTTTATGTTGAACTATGGGTCGGGTCCTCAGTTGAACATTTTAATTCAGTAGTTTTTCAAATGTGTGAGGATGATGATGATATTATTTTTATTATTATATATTATGGCTGACAAGGATTGTAATAATAATGCAGGGAGAATAAGGTGAATGCGATCCGAACCTCGAGTGACACCCTTTGCAAGCTATCCTATCATTTTTCAATTTTACTTGCCACTTATATATTCAACGCCTCCATTTTATACGGACAAAAGACTCTTCAACTCTATTTAGGAAAATTTATCAATGTAATCTACCCCGGCTAATAACAAAGAAATGTGAAAAATCCCAACCATTTTTAGTCTCTGTCATCATCATCATCATCATCACCTCTCACCGTAGTCATCTCATCGTATTTTTTTACTATATTGTCGTTATGTTACGTAATAGAGAAGTACAAAACGACCATACTCTCCTGTCACTGCCATCGATACTGCTCATAAAGCGTTTTTAAGTGTTTGCATGCCTTTTAACCATTTTTTATTCGTTTTAGAAGAAGCACTATCTTCATTCATAAACACATTTATTTCCAGATTTTATGGAGACTAGAATATTTTTCAAATAAACGAGTCATCATAGCATCATCAATTTTTTTGATGAATCTTTATAGTTTTCTTTGGTAAATGCTAAAGATAAATGGAAATGGTATCTTTGTAGATATTTTTAAAAATTTTACTTCAATTTTTTTTGTCATCATAAAACTATAACCACCGTGTTCTAAATCTAAGGGAGACTTTTAAGATCTAAAATGTGATTTCTTATCATGGATATTAGCAAAATGAATGAAAAAGATGACAGAGAGGTGAACACCTAAGGTTCAGTTTCTGATGAATGAGGGATGAATGTAAATGACTCAGAGGGAGAAAGGCGAGACAGAAAGCGGAAAAATCTTGGTGAGAGTTTCTTTATTGTCCAACGCCTAGAACGGATTTCCGAAATTCAGTCGGGCGAGAAAAAATGCAGACGTTCGTTTCACAGGCTCAATGACTTTTGACAGTATAAACTTCCGGAGCTCCTTTTCACTCCTCGTGTCTCATACTTTCATCTTCTATAATAACTCAAATGAATGAGTGACTAGCGAAATCAAAGGGATCAACTTCAGTTAAAGGGGATAGATTGATAATAAATAGTCTTAATTCACATTTCGATAAAAGCCCATATCATTTTCATTTCCAGTCATAAAAAATAAGATCAGATAGAAAATGGTAAACGGATTCAGATATTAAATTTCCTCTCATAATAATAAATAAATAAACAAAACAATCGCACTGAACCTTGTGTAAAAAAGGATAACCAAAGCCAGTTGGAGTTTGGAGTTGGAGTCAATTTAAAGAACAATAAGTATTACTGCAGGCTTTGGACAAAAGTCTATCTCCGGTCTAGCCAAACAATTTACATAAGGTAGAAGCTAACATGGATGAGTTGTCATCCTATCTATATTGAACAACATGAATACATGGTCCATCCAGGATGTTATTTAATCTGGGGAGACGACACTTAGCTAGGGATAATAAATCCGAGAAAAGAGATTCGAGTTCGATTTGGGTTTTTCCGGTTTCCCGTCACAATTCATTAAAGACCGGATCCATTAACATGCATACATTATGGATTATTAGAATACGCTGACGGCCGCTGTGGCATACTAGACTATATGGATGTATAGAAAAATTTACATGAAGTAAACTTACGCAGCTTAGATTGAAAATAATAATCATAGATGGAAAAGGGACTTGACTTAGGAAAACACTCATCAGACTAACAATAGAGCGACATTCTAATGAGACTCACTACTGAATCTCAATGAGTCTCTTTTAGAAAATCACATTTTGTGGAAATCAACCGACATCACCACAATATGTAATAATAATAATAATAGTAGGGACTACACTTTCATGGTTAACCGCATCATCTATGAATAATCAAACTCTCATGATAATCATCAGAATCTTCTATTATGGTGAATATGATAATCATGATTATTACTGTACTCAGAATTTTTCATGGTCTTTCTCATTCTAAGACATAATGGCTTATGATATTTCTTCAACAAAACATAAATGTCTCGTAGGTAATTTTGCACAATACCTATTCAAACATGGATGTAAAATGTATAGGAGTTTTTCCATAAGATAATCAAATCGAGTAATTAACATTAATATGATGTGGACTTTCTCTTCTAATCTAGAGAAAATTGAACTCTTTAGGTTAATAAACATGTTGACTAAAGATTTTAACCCATACTTAATGATAAAAAATCCATCCCACACAAGAAAACAAAAATATCCAAGACATTAATTGAGTGATCAGAAGAAAATAAAAATACGAGTACCTATGTTGCTTGGCTGTACTACACATGAAAATGTAGTGTATAAGGGACTTTATAAAGCCTTTTTTCATCTATAAATATATGAATCATTACTTGAGTGACGCATGTTTTTTTCGGATCACAATTATATGAATACTTAAGAGATGCATAAATATAATATTCAATTTTCTAAGAAACTCCGGAGGTTGATTACAGTTATTTTTGTACAAGTTTCCGATTCAATCACTGTTAATAGCTCAAAATAATGTCATCCGTGGTATACCTTATATCAATAATATTAGAATAATCTCTAAGCTTATTTCCAGCTTGACTTTCTTGTGTAGGTAATTAATAATTTATGTCAACTGCTGAGATTGTGAAAGGAACAAAAATGAGACTCCACTCATGAGTAAAACAAATTACCTATTTGAGCTTATAATCCTTTCTAGTTTTTCCTTCTGCGGATAGTAAATTTCTTACTCTCAGTTTTTAATTATTTTTTCCGTTAAATTATATGATTAAAAAACTAGGTATATAAATACAAATCTTTAATCTGCCATGTTTGATTGAATTAATATTTCTGAATCTTATATAAACAATAAAAAATAAAGTTAAGTAATGATGAAAATGGCTGAACATAAGTACCCTTTAATAATATATATTGCCTAAGGATGTTTTACTATTTTCTAAATTTTTAATCTGCTAAAAAATGAATGGCCTGTATTCAAGTTTAATTTTTCCGTATGAATTAAGAAATCTGGACTTTTATGACTATGAGGTTGAAATTACTAATTCTTAAAATGTTCGTCTTTTTAAAACGATGAAAGGGCATTGAAATGAAATGACGAGACTTAAATTTTAAGCATGTGCAATTTCTTAATGCATATTTTTCTTGCATTATCTCTCTGCATGATCGTTATCATTTTCCTTGATACGATTTCCTATATCTTTCTTAAGCTGAGTAAGAGTGCAAAATGCATACTGTCAACTGTGTAGCATTTTTATTTGTTATTAAAAGCACAATTCCATTCATAGAATTTTTTAAATAACCTAATCCAAATTGAATGCAGTCAAAATACAATACACGAGGTAAAAAATTGACTATAATCCAATGCTTTCTGTCTGTCTGTACCATCATCATACAAAATGTCAATTAAAGATCTTGCACTTTTCCCTTTCTTTGTCTACCTAAAAACTCTTGAAGAAACTTTCCTAAATCTTGTTGAACAAACTGAATGGAGTGTAGTGTCGTTGTCTCTTCTAAACTAATTAAGTAAAAAGTCTGTTTTTCATTACCTTTGTGAGGCATTGGGTCCGAAGAGTTTGAACCGGAGTGATGATGATGTGGATTTGAGCCCGGCCATGAGGCAGCGGGCGAAAGCTGAGATGCCGGCAGTATGGTGTTTCACTTTCTTCACGCAAACTTAAACTTTCACTTTAATTAACTTACGCCCGCATCTATCAACGTACTTTCCTCTACTTGTAATTCATCCACTGACACTTCTCACCCATACAATTTACACCTTCCTTATTGATTGCACCCTTATCTGTTATCAGTCTCTTGTCAACTGTGCACAAAAATTGTCACTATTCATGAAGAATGCATCCAAGTTGTAATAAATCCTTGGGGTAACTCGAAATGAGTGAAAGTTAGCTATTAAATTGAGGAAAAGAGTAAAACAAATATTATGATGATACTATATATGTACTATAATAGGTGTAAAAGTAAGTTGAGAAATGTTTGTCAATAAGTGTGACTATCCACCGTTGTGGCTTGTTGGTCAGTGAAAGTTTTTGTTGGGGTGACCATGTAGACCATACCACCACAAGAAGAGCACAGACGAGACCACAAAGTGAAAAAGTGAGTTTCCGGTTGTTCCAGTCAGAGAGTTGAGTTGTTGTACAAATAGCCTCAGTGGTTGTACTTAATGGAGCATGAAAGAGAATTGTGTTTGTCTCCGGAGAAGGATCACTCAATTAAGTACTTCTTAAAGGGAATTAGAGAACGAGGAAAGTGAAAGAAGAAACCCGATCCGGTTTTTATACCACGACCGACTTTTACTGAATGAATCAAGTGTCTCTCATCTTCTACAACTTGTATCTCTACTTTCTTCTTCCCTATACTATTTTACACGTTGGATGGGTTAGATTGGATTGGATTAAAGTAGACCTGACTGACTGGCAGCTACATACAACTGTAAACTGTCGGATCGCGTACACATGGATTTGTACCGTTTTTCTACAGAAAATCACAAGCCTTTAAGGGTCTGGCCTCAGAGGTGTGAGATGTTCCTACTTGAAAAATGTGGTATATGATGGTATACTTCAGGCTGTGTACTCAGGTTATTTGATGAGATTTCAATAGGTTAGGTGATTTGTTCTCTGTGTCCATGTGGCAATAGTAATATTATTGGCACAAGCTACCACTTCTTTGTAGTCTCAAGTGAGTTAGGTGAGTGAAAGGAACATCACGTTGGAAATAAACGGGTTTACTTTACTAGCCTTAGACATGAGCTATTACTACAAGGTAAGGAAAACGACGGTGTGTGTGAGAGATGATACGAATTTGGAGGCCCTGTGACGATCGAGGCCCAACAACGTTACCATTCTTACGATATACATAATGATCAAGATGAGTTTAGAAGAAGGACGATGCAATGGTACACTTTACAATAGAATAATATGTGGACCGCCTTCTCCAGTTCAGCTCCAGTCGTCCATATTCCAACAACCAATCCCTGGTTTAGTCATCTCTAAATGCGCCGGTCTTCTTACTCTTACCATGGGACACAGAAAATTCCCGATCAACCTGCACTTTCCACTTTTCCTGTTTTCCTTACTTACTTATTAGAGTCCCTTTACTCAGATGAAGTAGTCAGTAGTCACATTGCTGGGTACCACATCCCATGGACAGTCACTCCGTCCCACAAAATCGCCCTCATCCTCTACAATTACGAGTAGGATTCAAGACCAGATCCAATGCTAAATCTTATGTTATGTAATGTTCTTATACTATTGTAAATGTAAACGTAAAGGTTTTGCAGGAAAAGCATCCAAAGGTTTCTCGCTAAAAAGTCTCCGAAGAAATTCGGATTTCATCTAAAACCATGAGACAAAAAAGCAATGCATACAGATTGGATTTCATAGTCTGTTTTAGATTGCACCCGACCCATCCAAAGCCGTAGACTTAGACAAGCTCAAAAGTAGAGAGTGAGTGTTGGCTTATTTTCTCAGAAAGATGTGAAGTCTCAGAGAGCAAGGGTCGACTTTTCCTTCTCTCTCTCTTTAATAAATGTCCTTATTCTAGTTCTAGAGTTAATTCTACTTTTGGCAAAAATGTACTCTTTAATTCAGTTCAACAACAGTAATTATCACTTTGTATACGATGACAGTGATGATAATAGAGAGAGATAGTCACGAGAGAAAAAGCTTGTGTGTGAAAATATCTAGCTTGGCCATAGTCCATACTCCATACTGAATATCCATGATGTAAGTTGGAAATATTTAAGGATGATAGGAATGTAGGGAAACTAAGTCTCTTTTGGCACTTGGAAATTGGAAGTAAAAGGACAAAGTAAAAAGTTATTAGAAGGATCAAAATTATTAAAGCTTGAATGTCCTAATAAAAATAGGACATTTGAGGGGACAAGGAATGTCTTGTGTAATAAAGAGATGAAAATGGAGTTGGGAGAAGAAATTCATCGCTTTTTAGAAAACCCATTACATTACTGTTACATAGATACATTGTAGTTGTAGGACACACTATCACTATTATTGTTGCAAGCAATGAAAGGGTAGTTTTGCCAGTGAAAGTCACTATCGCACTCGTTGTGGATTTTGACTTCGAGTCCAATGTCACCCAGTAAAAATAAGTAAGATATACTCTCAGGCTGGCCGTAAGTAAGAAGGAAGGAAGAAAGACGACAAAGAGATTCAACAATCTGACTTTCTTATCTTCACAACTTGTGACACATTTTTAATGGAATCTTTCCTTCACTATCTCCCTAGGATTACATTTTTTATAATAATATTATTTTATCTTATGGGCTTCCTCTTCTATTTATGCTCGGTGCATGAGAGTACCAGCAAAATATATTGCATCGAATAACCTTTGGAGTTATGTAGTTCCAACATTATTTAGCTATTATGTATTGCTTTGTAATCGGCAATAATACAATGCAATAGAATCGTTGCATTTGGAGTGAAACACGAACATTATTTTAGTTTTTTTAAATTGACAATTAAAAGCTAATGCATACCATACGAGAAGAAGATTGACAGTGTAGAAAATTATAGCCTATAAAACCATGTTAGGAAACTATATTAATTTTTTTAATTGGGAAATTTAATTTTACCTTTTCCACGTTGAGTAACCTATCATCAATTTATCAAGTGGATCTTATTACTGTTAAAAATAGACGTACATCTCGATATTCCAAATATTGCTATATGCATGGAAAAATGTTGAACGATTTTTCAAAAGGTGATTATTGATTTTTTAAAATAAACTCATGACATTTTAACTTAACCAAAGAACTAAACTACATTAGGATCTTATAGAGATTTTAAATTTACAATTAGAATTAACATAAGATCTGCCATTTTTAATACAAAGGATTCCTAAACGTGTGAGATAGCATACTTCGGGTTGTTTTCCAACTTTAAAACAAATGTAGTACAATTTCTATAAGTTTGGAAACATTATTTTTTAATTTGGTATTTGGCTTCATGGGTTCCAACGCTGAAAAAAGGTCCAATTTAATTAAAAACAAGCTTTCGATTGTTGTTATCTTCATCAGTGAAATAGGTAAATTTATAGGCCAAGATGTTCACAAGAATAGTCAACTATATTATAAATCATTACAATTTTATCAAAAAAGGCGTTCAAATGTTAAAGTAAAGTAATGTAATGCATTGGTTTATTTTGATGGCTAACATTTTCTTAAAATTTTATTAGCTTTTAGCTTGTCAACTATACTAATTCATTGTGTTAATTTACATTGTATTTTTTTCTAACATGCTGTAAGATACAATTATACATATAGCATTTCGAAAATTATACCACAATACAAATATAACGTAATATACAATGAAGTATCTTAATGTATTTAAGAAACAAGCAATTATATGATCTTTGTAGAAGAAAAAAATTTACTAAAGTACTTATTTTTATTCCATGTAAAACAATTACAAAGGTATATATGAAAATGTAAAATTTCAGCCTATTTAAGTTATTTAAAATGTGCTTGTCCCTCAAAATAATAAAAGCCCAGGGTTAAAACCTTATTCATAAAAAGATGTTTCGTATCGATCTCACATATAGAAACACTATTCACTACGATTGAAATGAATTGATAGCAGCAGGTTGTCCATGCTTCCGTTCCATTGCGGTTAGCCAAGTGATGAAAGGTAAAAGTATATGTAAGGAAGGAGTAGAGAAGAATAAATATGAATTGTATTCACATTGATTTGAAGATAAACTGGATGGATGGATGGACATACATTCTCACTGCAGGGTTGTAAATCATTCAGATTATTAATTGAAGCAGAATAATCGTATCAGTGTTTAGTAGATAGATAGGGATAGAATATGAGTATGTTTTATTATTATTATTATTATTCCATTCTATTCGATCGTGAATACCGTTGAATATGGATTCTAGATTTGGGATTGTGCAAAGTCTAGCTGAGGATTCTATCAAAACTAAAAACCTCTCTTGCATGCACCTTTTGTCACTTCCCAATGGAATAATAGGCAAACTTTTATACAATTTTATATAATTATCGCGATTGTGAGTTCGTTTTAACAGGATTTCCATTGGATTGAATGAATTGAACTCGATCAAAATAAAATAGCACCAAGGATGCTTATATAATATGGAGTTTGCTGATGATGACAAGATGAATGTAAATTTCATACCAATTGTATAACCATTGCTTGCGATATTCAATGATTTCGAGCATACCTTAAAATCCAACGTGTCTCCCGCATCCTTCTTATTATTGCAACTACTTTAAAAAGAAAAGAACTCTTGGGATGAAATCATTAAATTTTTCCACAAGATGAATATGTTTGGACTCTCATTCTGGGTGGCACATGCCCTAACAAAGGTAAGTTCAATTGTGACGAGTGGTCATATAGAGCGATTTGAGTGGAACACAATCAAGCGTAAAATCTACACATCCAACATCAATACTATCCCCATCATAGTAAAACGATAATCATCATCCGTCTCTCCTTTTACAGGATTCTCTAGCAGTAAAAGTATTTCCTTGTTAGTTTACTTCTTTCAATTCCATTTTAATACTTTCAATATCTAACAACAACCTCAAGATTTACATGCAAAGTGTACTGCTGCTTCATGATGAATCTAGGGTTTTTATGCATTCAACAACGATTCAGCGATTCTGTTCGCTCAGCCTTAAACGCTCAAGTGAAATGTTATTCAATCAGTTTTTCATACACGCAATATGGTGTTCAAATCAGATCGTCGTTATTATAATGGCCAAACTCTGGCCAAGGGCTTTCTCTCCTTTATTCCTGAACATTGGTGAATAGTAATGAGAATATTAGAGCCATGGATGACCAGACGCTGTTAAAAGTTTACGCACACACGTACATACGCATACGTAACAAATTCATTTCTTTCCAGGCGAACGATGAAGCTTTTCTTGGTTTGAAAGTAATGATACTCTAGACTATTTTTTATGCTTTTATGCTTGCTCTAAATTATTTTTTTATTGAAGGTTATTGAAGGAAGTTATTGAAGGTTCGTGCAAAATATTTTAAAGAAACAACAAAACAAAACAAATCATCATAATTATTGACAACCTTAACTTTGAAATGTAATACGAATCTTTTATATAACCTACGTTATAATCTGTCTGAATCTTTCTTGTATTGATTTACTCAAATCAAAGTTTAAAAACATTTTCAGAGTAACGTGTTTTGAGTTACTTTCAAGTAGGGCTGTGCCGTTTGACAAGAAGAAAGTTGTTGCACTTCATCCCTTACACCCAAAACAAAGATCCCAAAATCCAAGCACATTACTTACTTTTCCTAGACATATCATTCTTTTACTTTTACATATAAATTACATATTATACGATTTTCTAATTCATTATTTGCTACCGTAAATTCAAAATTAGAGCATGTAAAACTATTCGTTTCGTAGATAGTGTCAAAACTGATGTCAAGAATGATTATTAAATTCAACAAAATTATAATAGAAATCAATCCATTTGACACTTTCTTAATTATATTAGATATTATTTCCACCATTCATCAGAGAAAAATTGTTATTATGCTTCTGTTTCCTGTATAAATGATTTTATTACAAGTACTGTACTAATAATTATAAGCTTTCCAGCTTTAAAGGAATTGCTCGACAAATTATTTTAATAAAAATTGTTTCTTGTACTTTCTCGAGTTTTTACATAAACTCTAGTTTTTATTTTCCATTACACGTATACGAAGCAATGAGGCTGCTAAAGGTCTGCGTTCTGAAAAGGATTTTATTTGAAATTATTGTATGAAAAGCTCTATAGTCTTAATCGAGTTTTAGTTAAAATTATGCTTTAATTTACCGTAAAACCCTATTTAGAACCCCCAGATTAGAAGCCTCGTTAAATACAGCCCCACCCTTGGTCACTGAATTTTGTAATAACCTCATCCCCCCCCCCCCCCCGATTTATAAGGTTGGCATAAGGTTTTAGTGTGTAACTGTTGTAGCTTCTAAAATTAGGCATTTGACTCATTATTCAGAAACTCATTCATTGTTGTTTCATGGTTTTAGGTTTCTAAAATTCAATATCCCTCTGATTTCATCTATTTGGACTTAAACGTGTACGCGTACCTGTAAGCTTTATATCATATAGTGTATTCTAACATCCTGCCTAAGAGGTTTTTTATCCATAACTTTCACATCCATCTTTAAAGGGTCTAGAATATTTAGAGTTTATGCATTTTTTTCTTTTGTAAGCACAATGAAATAAAAAGAAAGCATTTCAAAAACACAAGGAAGACAGTATTGAATAATATAGAAGTTAACGTTAAAAAATTAACAGCATAGGGTAATTTGATTTCACTTGACTTGGCAAATATACTTGATTTCAGAATGGTCCATTTTAAGCAAAGAGACTTGTTATAATCATTCATGGCACTCTTATATTCCTTTTAATATCAATGCCAATATTAAATTCGAAATAAATTCCCATAGCACTACAATAATACATGAAATTTTTGTGCGCACAGTAGGACTTTGACATTCATCTTAACAAGAAAGAATGAAATAATTCAAGAAAAAAGTAGTCACGTCACACACCGAAGAAAATCCCATGGCAGAAAGCAACAGTAAGTGGTGTTATGTTGGTGTTTCAGAAATAGAAAAGAAATTGGGATTGACAATTTGACATACTTATAGGAAGTACGGCATACCGACAAGGTACGTTTTACTAAAGGGAGGATCAAGTCCTTGTAAGCCACAATTAAAGAAACCGACGCTACAATTACTCCCGAGGAAATCCTATTGAAACAGTTTGATCTCCATTGAGAAAAAGAAATAAAAGGTATTTTTAGGGGCTGTAGATGTGTGTTCCCATTATGACATTTCAAAGAAGGTTTAAAGATGATCTCCAGGCTCAACGATGGATACCTTATATTATAAGAAACCCTTCGGAGTCTTTACTACTTACTTACTACAAGTCCTTACTTTACTACCACCGTCGGTACATGAGCAAGACAAGTTTTACACGTTTTACTTCATATACAGACCATATACCTTGCTGACACAATTGAATTATGATTGGAAATTGAAGTCCCATTAGATTATTACATGATTATCTCAAAGTAGAGAAGTAGATGATGTAGACAAGTACATTTATAAAGTTGGTGAAAGAACTTGCAAGTAAAGTACAATGAAATATACACGCAGTAAGGGTTCTTCTAAGGGACAAGTGAATGAATGAAATGGGATGAATGAATAATAGCCGCCCATGGTTTCATCTTTGTCTATTCTGTACACACTGAGTTCGTTCTAGTTTCCACAGACTCTTAAGAGTGACCTTAGCTTTTATGTAAGGAAAGATTCACCTGTGTGCACATCCCATTGTGACAAATGACCCTCCTTAGTCCTCCTTTTCCAACCTTTTTCCACCCTGACTGCAGGAATCTCTGCAGGATCCATGAACGATCTCTCACTTCATTATGTCATCACTATAAAGCCTTTGGAAACAATGAAGTCTGCACACAGAATGAACTGATTGAAAAACTATTTACTATTTTATACTTCACCACTGGATTCCTCAGTCTCAATCAGTATTATATTTATTCACTCTTTCTGTCATCAAATTTCTTTGAAGTTTTTAGACAAGTCGACTATTAAAGAATTTAAACCTTTTCCCATCCACAGGATCTTATTATTGACCACACCATGCAAGCTACTAACGTATATTACAACAATAAAAACAAGTAAAGAAATACAATAAGGTATCGTTAAGCTTTCAAACAGTCTCAGGATTTCGGATTTTCAAGTCAACATTCACACCACATTAAGTCAAAGCAGGCAACCCTTCAGTCTGACCCGGTTGCTTCCCATGAAATTAAAATGTAATTTTATTTTAAAAAAATATACCGACTTAACTGTGTAAACTTCTATGAATATTATATGCAGGGTTTTAAGCATTGCAGTTTATCATCATTTATTTTTGCCTGCCTAGTTTTATCTGATTCCTCAATATGATTACTTCATATTCTCTAGGGAGTTACTACTTCCTACCACCGACTCAAAAACAAAATCCGAAACCCTTGTACCGAAGTCTCTTAGGAATACATGAAAAAAAGATGTTATCAATTATTGGCACACCATACAAATAGTATTCGAACACAGTAAAATTAGAATGAATCTTAACTTGAATCTTTAGTTCATTCCAATTTAATGTTTTGAAATATGCAACCTAGAAATAATAAGTCTGAGAGGTCTTGAGCACAAACACAGATTTCATTAGTTTCAAGTTTTAACGGTAGTAACAACTTTATTAACAAATATTAAGGATAACCTACAAAGATAAATTAGATAATAATATTTAAAATTCATTTTATGTTCGAAGGACTACCTATTTAATCGTAACAATAATAATAATGTAGGATTTTGATCATTTCCACCTTACTAGTACTCTTAATTCAATCTAATTCTTAAAACCAAACTTCAGTAGAAAATATTAACACATTAAGACGTTTTATCTTCTTGTCTACAAGACATTCACTATGCAATTTAATTTCTAAACTGTAGTTAAACCTAACTAACCCATTTCATCAGCACTCTGATTTTTCAATTGCATCGTTGCCTAAATTAAATTTCATATCGAATGCATAGCTAATTCTATTCAATTGGTGTACACATAAAAAGGAGCGATAATTACAAATTACTCACTCACTACTTTATTTATCATCATTATTACTTAATTTAGTAAGTATTCGTTTTCTTCGTGAATATTTGATATAGGTGTCATGTAACAGACATGGCAGCAAGTTTGTTAACATTTATTTGCTACAAGTATGTCTCACGTCAATTCAATAACTTTTTTTAAATGTGACAACCAGCACATTGAACTGCTGAACTGACAGTTTTTAAAGGACATGTATGTCAGTAAATGACAGTGTATACCTATTTAGCCTTATTTCACTCACCCACCGTATTATTTTGTTATGTTACGTATATTTATTTGTATTTACCCTTTACAATATAGCAAAAAAAATTTAGAGAAGTTCTTAACCTGAGATTTGACAAAAGGTAAGAGCTGGATCTGACCCGAAATTAAAATAATAAAAATTCATGATTTTGTTGATATCGATACAAACTTTTAAGACTTTGAATTTTATCTTGATAGATCGACGCATTATAAACAAAGCCTAAAAAACATTCATAGCCATTCAGATGTGACATTATTCACTCTTGATTTTCAGCAGTAATTAATAGTAGGGCACGAAGGTATACGATACACTATTAATAACATTATTATCTCAATGTACATTATTCAATCATACTATATTAGTGTACATATAATAATCTATTTAAGTAAAAAGACAGGAGTAACTTCAAATTTTAAATCATTCGTTATATTTTAAAAACCCCAAGTGAAGGAAGTAAATAGGTAGGAAGTTACAGCTTTTTAAGTTAATTTCCCATCTTTAAATCTGTGAATTTTTCTTTGGGAATAGTGACGTCAAAGATGCAAAATTAGCTAAGGTAACTGTATGTGTCTCACTTGCATAGTTTCTTCATAAGTTTTATGCAAGTATTTTGTCTCAAAGTATTCTTAACCATGTAAAAGTAAAACTAAATATAAGTAACATAAAATGACTGGAACTAATAATTATCTATATAAAATTTTAATTCTTAACCAACAACACCCACGAAGACGTTGAAACCACGACAAATAAGAACCTTTATTTTCAACTTTGTAAACAGCAGGTATTATAGGACAGAATATGTAACAAATGAAACGTATGCCTTTGAAAAATTAGGAAATCAAATGTCTCAAAAATTAAGCAATCCTGGATTATGAACTAATGGAACGCAGAAATCGATCTGCCATAGAAATCAATTGTTTTTAACCCCCAAACAATTATAAGGTAATCAAACAAGTTTAAAACCAACATGCATATATGTTCAAGTAACAAAGATTTCATGTTGGAAAACTTATAATTACTATACACTTTAAGTATCCATCTATGAATCTACAAAATATTTCGACTTTTTGGTATTACTCTGCTATTCAATTTTCTGAAGGTTCTTCTGATTGACATTTTCTACCTAGATCATCTACTAAGTTGTTAACAGTACTTTTATCATTCATTAATCAATTCTACCGAAAGTTGAATGTTCTGGCGTTAGAAATTCAGTAAGTACAAATATAACTAAGAAATCAACATTTTTAATTACAGACATCGAAACATGTGTAATATAATGGGTAGTAGGAATATGTAGATTTTTTCTTATTACTCAATTAAATTCGTCACAGAACACAATTATAATGTAACTAAAAAATTAACTTAATTTTGATTCTTTATGAACTCTGATTTGAAGAATATGCGAAATAGAAACATTCAGATAGAATTTCTTGATATTAGTTGGTAATACTAGAATCGGGCACGAATATATACCGCAGCTACATCGTGATCCCCGTACCCAAGACGTTTTGCATGCTTAAACACTTCGTTTGCACTGGCTGCCAAAGGCAAAGGCTGCTCCAACATGTGACCCATGTTTAGGGCGAGGTTCAAGTCTTTTTGCATGTGCGTCAGAGGCTGATGAGCTGGGAAGTTTCCCTCCATGATAGCTGAAAGAATGATGAAATCAATTATCAATATTAAATAAATCAAATAAAATTATCTGGACTTTTAATAAAACCTTGACTTACCATGTGCTTTGTCGCGCACCAACGCACAAGACAGAGAAGTCAAATTTAGTATTTCCAAGACGTCACTTTGTTGAAGCATAGCCCGATCAGCAAGGGCCATACCTTCTGCCAGTCCACCAAGAACAACTCCATTGATCAACTGAAGAACCAAGTTCATTTTGGAAGCGCTACCAACCTCACCTAAATCAAATACATAAAATTTAGACTCATCTGTTATCATTTTACATACCGCTTTCAAAATGTGTATACCTTACCAAGGAAAAACGAATGCTTTCCCATAGCCTGGAAGGACGACTGGCAGTCTTCATACAGAGATCGGTCACCAGCAGCCAAAATAACAAGTGTTCCTTCTTCAGCCTCAGTTTTGCTCCCCTGAACTTGAGCCTCCATGTACCGTCCACCTTTTGAGGCAATAGCATCAGCCACATCTTGCGATGAGTCAGTATCTGTACCGGTCATCTCTACATATGCTTTACTAGCATCCATTTCCTGAAGCACTCCGCAGTTTCCGAACACCATCTAAATTACACAAAAAACATGTTTAGCTATAAATTATACTCTGATGTGTAAACATACATTTTGATGAGACAAATCAACTCACGTCCTTTGCTGCCTGTGGATCCGCCACGCAGGCAAACGTGATATCCGCACTGGAAATCACATCTGAAGGGGTCATACCCTGATCTGCTCCAACTTCCACAAAATCTTTGCACTGTAAATTAATTCAGACAACAAATTTCAATATTTTGACAATATTATATTCAACACCTTTCATATCAATAGTATTTCCAGGGTTCTGACTACTGTAATTAATACATATCAAATCATATTTCAAATTAGGCATTTCAAAAAAATACTATTAAAACGTTATAAAACACAAGGTCATCCATGAACTGTAAAAAAGCAAAGCGTTCAGATCAGGCATTAAAAAATCCATCGCATTTCATAACCTACGCCTCAGACGCATAAAAACAGTAACAAAATACAACAAACTTCTGATCTTAAGCGCAAAATCTCATCAATAATGACTCTTCTCATCGCTTCATACACATTTTCATTTCATTTCATACATACTATCTATTCTTAATAAGATTCTTCATTCCTCAATCCAGTCAAATCATAATATATTTCCTATTCCTACTGAACTGAAGGAACGAGTAAACCTACCTAGACTACCTAGACATACCAATATGCAATACCAATCTAAATCGTAACCATTTCAATGCTAAGAAATGCTACCTCTCAGCCTCAACTCAAACCCAAACGGGTTTTATTCTCTACAATAATACAATGTGTGATTTTGAATTGAACATAAATGCAGTAGTAGTAGTAGTAGAGGTGAACTAAAAGAACCACCACTACCACTGCCAATGGTCTGGTATATTTTACCCTCTCTATAATGTTATATGCCAAAAGTTGTTATTTGTGTATTTGTGTGGTAACAAAAAAGCTTCTAGTTCATACCAGAAGGCGCAAAGTTCTTTCAGCGCATGAGACGATCTTTGTAACTTAATATTAGTATAGCCCATATTATATGTATAGCCACCACCAGTCTGTACAACTTCATCCGACAAACTTCCTCGTAAGTTAGTCTACTACGGTCTGGCTCTCTGTACTTGTTTTATCTTATACAAGCAAAAGTGTGCAGTGGCTGCTTTATAAAATCTAATTACTATTACTTATAATACTAACGAATCTTCTTAATATAGAGTTATCCAATTCTTGACAACACGTTAAGTTTGTGAAATTTCAATCTCATCACATTATCCTTGACTAGTAGAATATAGTCGGATAATACTTTTTTATCTTCACTGTGTGCAATTTTGATGCACTTCGTAGTTTATAAAAGCAAAAAGTTATAATCCAAGTACTTCGACGCTGTTCAACTCTTTTAATTCTAGACATTTTTGTTGAGTAAATTTTCTGCTCTTTGTGGCATCTAAATCAAAATTTCTCTCATGGTAAGATTACTATTATGTTTTCTCATAAAAAACAATCTCTAAATGTGTATCTTTTAGTGCATAGTGGTAGTGTTCAGAAGAATTACCTAAGTTTATAGTTTTATTCAGATTCAAAGGTTAATTCCTTTGCAATTTCATTGTAGATTAATTCACCGTTAATTTATTATTTCTTAGGTAGGAAAGAAATTGTAGATAGACAATTTTACTTGCATTGAATTCTAACGGGATTTCAACAATATCCTTCCAAGGAGTTTATCTTAAAACAAGAAAGTTTAGCCATTTTCCTTTTTTGGGAAAAAACAACAAGTTCAAAGTTAGCCTTTTTTTCAAAAGTGGCACTTGGAAAACCTGCCGTTATTGTTTCGTTTAAAAAATAACAATTCGGCTAGTAAGTGTACTAAGGTTGAAAGTCTTTTTTCAAGTTCAAAGTTCATAATAAATGGAAAGGTCAACATACTCTTGACTAGAGGACGAGACGAAGCTCTTGACAGTTAAATACCCACAAAGTGCGATTTAATAGCATAGCAACTAGGTAGATATCCTATGGGGAAGAGATTTTTGTGACTTCGCAATATCTTTCCTTTTCTACTACCTTTTAAGTAGCTGACTACTCTTTTGTATCAAATATCCAAATTACGTGCCAATTATTTTTTTTCGTTTCTTGTCATGGAACATTTCTTACACACATGCAAAAGTAAATTAAATATTTGAACCCCTTCTGGATAGTTTGCACTCGATTGAGCCTCGTGCAAACTGAAAGACGAGTAGTAAAGTATAATAAAGACATATTATACTCATCTTTATTGTCATCTTTACTATCCATCGGCCCTGATTTGTACAGCGTTTGCTGAGAC